>JALHCE010000071.1:0-156990 GCA_024340795.1 Tolypocladium amazonense
GGGGGGGGGTCGAGGCGCGGAGATGGTCGATTGTGGACAAGAGCCGAGCTCGCAAGGCACTGGGTGTCAAGCCACCATGTCACTGCCACGCCAACTGCCAGCCCCGGCGCCGGCAGAGGTCGGTCTGCCCACCGCCTCGCTCGCCAGGCCCGCAGCCGCCACGTGACAAAGGCGACGATGTACTGGTAAAGGACCTGCGATCCTGGGCCTAGCAACGTGGGCCTGGGGGCACTTTGCACGCGGCCCACAGCCTGCCTGCCTGCATGCGACGAGCACCTCATTGCGAGCAGAGATGAAGCACAAGCACTCGCAAAGCAGCGGGCCGCATGACACATGGCGGCCAGGCGCCAGACCCTGCAAGTGCAAGCCCGCTCATCTCATCGCGATCCCGTCCGAACCAGCGTCTGCTCGTCCCCGCTCTCCCTCGGGCTGGCTTCGTGCGGCTTGATCCGAATGCCGACTGGCCCGTGCAGAAGCTTCTCGAGTCAGCGCCGACGCAGCGAGATCGTGGTTGAGGCCCCCTGTGGCGCGCCCCCCGTCTCCCGAGTCGAGGCCACCACGTGGCAATAAGGTAGGGGAGGGGGCAAAGAGTCTGGTCGCGCCGACGGCCCGATGCCTACCTACTGAGCCGCGGTTTCGCCGACGTGTCGTGCGCAGGTAAAGTAAGCAGGCATTGATAATACTCGCAGACGTGCCTCCGTTCGTCCGGCAAACACCCTCGTACAGTAGGTGTAAGCACCAATCTCGCATCCAAGTCGCAGGCCGCTCGCTGCACCACGCTCTCGGACTATTGGAAACAAGAAAAAAAATGAAATGCCCCGAATATTCCTAGGTGCATATCGCGCATGAGGGCGTCCTCCCCCAGCCGCCATTCCCCTTGCGACGAAAGCGTGTATTGCAATTGGACACGCACACATTGGATGCCGCTGCCCCATATCGACGACATGCATCCCTCGCATCATAGGTAGCATTACTCGCACCACCGGCTGAGTGCCTCGTCCATTTAACCGGATGGACTTCTTTTCGCATCTTGCGCGGCCCCATTCCCCCATCCCGCCCCGTGAGATCCACGCGCGGGTCCACGCACGGGCCCACACTCCATTATGTTTAGTGAAGCCCATCGAGATATCGCAAAGCCATACGTCACAACAACGTCGCGCCGAGGAGATGCTTTTGACAGGGCCCAAGCGCTGCATGGATGCTGAATTCCACCCATCTGAGCCCCTGCAGACAGCTTTGACGCAGCCTTGCAGCACCCTGCCGTCAACTGACTGCCTTGTCTGCATCCATGAACCATCCCCCTGATCTCCCCACAGTCTGCATCTCTTCGACATGCCGGCACGCATTTAGAGGCTCAGGCCAGAACGACCCCTGTCTCCCACATCGTCCTCCGTCCTGTCCATCCTTGTCCCATACCGCAGCTTGTCTGCATATGTGCGAGAGAATGCACGCAGCAGCCAACCAGAGCGGCCCCGTAACACCCACCTCATGGGGCCGGCCCAGCAGTCTTGTCACAGGCCCCTCCCAACCCAAGCAGGCAGTCGTCCAAAGCCGCGTCTTGCGTTCCTCCTCTGCTTCATACAGCCGATATATCGGTGGCCAGGCCCATGCGGCTGCATACATGGCTCCCAGACGGGGTTGAGAGTGGATGCAGACCACGCCAAAGTGGCGCCCGCTTAACGCTATACTTGGACAACATGCCGTCCTAGGCCCAAATAGGCAATCTTTTGCAAAGGATTGATATTCCCAATTCGTACCTGCCCGGCTGCAATGACTGGCTGGCCGGCCCTCGCCACATCTGCCGCCTGTACCCGGACCATGCTCACGGTGCCGTGTTTCACCACGCACCCCTGTCGCGAGACCTCAGCCCATCCTCCGCCATGAAGGAAGGCCGACGACGCCTCTCTCCATGACTCAATATGTCCGTGATTATGCGCTCGAGAAGAGCGAGTATTGTTGCCAAACCCTAAACGGCCGCAATGAGACTTGCATCCAATAGTCCGTGCGTGAGTAGCTACGGCGTTCGACATGTCTGTCCGCGCGCCACGTACCTATACTCCGACACGCCACAGAGAGGCATCAAGACGACCTCTCAGCAAGAATAGATGCGTCCCTTGTAAGTTATTCTCAGCATTCTGCTCCTCGACAGACCACTGACCTCATTCGCGGTCCGAGTGAGGTCATTGGGTGAGTGGTACGAGTCCCTATACACGGACTGCTTCATGCAGCCGGTCCGCATCACCATCGATGCCACAACATTTCGACGTCGCCATCAACTCCGCATTTTAAAACGCCAGATGTCTCTCCTCCGACTTTCATGGCTCTCGGGCCCCTAGCACCCTAAATCCCGAGAACATCTCTGCCAAAACCGGAAGGGGTCCCTCGGTTCCGCAGGGTTGGATACCCGCAATAGTCGCGCGCCATGCGCCATGCGCCTCGTCTAGAATTTCGGTCCTCCCACTTCAGCCCGCTTCCGTGAGCTTCAACCACCTCGTTACCGACCATGAGCCTCGCCCGTCGCATCCGCCTCACCATCGTCGCCAAACTCCCCGGCAGGCCAGGCTCCTGGGAGTCCCTCCGCATCGTCCCCTCCCGCTCGGACAGATTCTTCGTCTCCACCCCTGTCATCTGTCCGGCCGACGCCCAGCATTTGCATGAAGGTCGCCAGCAGCCCGGGCTCATCGCCGCGGCCCGTGTTCATGTGCGCCTCCAGGTCCCGCCTCAGCTCTTCGTCATCCGCCTCCCGGAGCGCCCTAATCTCATCGTCGTCTTCGTCCTCGTCCTCGCCGGTGGCTGCTCCCAGTGGCGCACGCCCCCGTTGCTGCTGTGCCAGTAGGCCCTGCATCCGTGCCATTAGTGCCGTAGTTTGGCCCTGGTCTTGCTGCCGTGCGTCCCGCCAGGGCAGCTGGGTACCCTCTGTAGTAAAGATGTTCTCGTCTTCTGGCGGTGGCAAAGGGTCAAACTCGTAATTGGGCTGGCTGTCCAATAGGGCTCTGGGCGCCACCGACAACAAGGCTGTCTGACCCTCGAGGTAAGCTAGCCTGGTGGCTCCGAGGTCAGCTGCGCGGTCGTCGCTTGGAAGCGCCGCCGTGTCGACACGGCTGAGATCCCTTGCCACGTCCTGGAGCAGGCCTATCGCTTGGGTATTGCTCCACAAGTCCTTAGTTTGGTATGTGTAAAGCTTGACCCAAAACGACCTCGCGTTCGAATCCGCCGCGATACCCCAGATGGACGGCGGGGCATCGAGATTTAGTTCTTGAAACAGAGTGCAGTATAGCCACGGCACCTGCTGGATCCCGTGCGCAAGATCTCGACGTGCCCCCTCGAGATCGCCAATTTGCAACTTGGCCAGCACCAGACTCTGTCGCAGGTACGCAAAATCTCTGTTCTCGCCGGTTCTGTCGAGCTCGTCCAGAAAGTCAATCAACCACCGTGATTCGTGCGCCCTAATGGCGAGGAAGTGGATGAAGTGCCTCATTGCATAGGGGTCCTTGGGTTCCAGTGCGTACAGAAGCTTGGCCCATTCCAGGGCCGTTCGGTACGTTCCCTTTCGGATCAGGCTCTTGAGATAGTGATAACCTGCTAGCCAGAATTGACGGTTCTCCGGCCTGCGAAAATCCAGACGGGCGCGGCCATGTTCAATATTCTGCCTGAACGACGACGTCGTTACTCTTCCGAACGCGAACAGAGCCCGTTCGCACAGCTCCGCAGCCAAGGCCATGTTCTGGTCCTGTTTCGCTACGCTGCTGACCTGAAGTAAGGTTGATACGTGATACGCTGTTGCACCTCGTTAACACATGCCACCGCCTGGGCGCTGGAACCTCTCGCTTTGGGTTGTACTTACGGACTTGCTTGAGCAAATGCACCATTCGCATGGGGTCTCCCATCTGCACGCATGCGAAGAAGAGCGCCTGCATGCTGTCGTAGTCCTTGCCGTGTACGTATGCGTACTCCGTCCAGGCCCCATCCGGAGCCTTTTGAATTTCCGTCATTGTCAGGCCGCCAGCCGACTGCCGGGGCCAATGATCACGGCCCTGCACGAAGATATTTCGTCGCAGCGACAATTCGGGTAATTTCGCTGATCCAGGCGGTTCGCGCAAGAAAGTCTCAAGGTCTACCTGTTGCTGTACGGGACCTCGCCTCCTGCGGCTGTTCTGCTGCTGTTCCTCGGCGTTGGCTGACTCAATCACTTCTCGGCCGAAGAGGTTTCTCATCTCATTGGCGGCCTTGAGATGATATGTGTTGATGCCCAGCAGTTCGCTCATACGCGCCCCCGAGCCATCACTGGCGTCTTCTGTCGAAGTCGCTTTGAGGTTTTGCGACTTGATATTCAGTTCTTTGATGGCCCTATCAATCTCATCCTCGTCGGCGCCAGGTTGTTGGCGATCAGCAGCAACCTCAGGGGCCTCAGCCGAGGATTTGGCCATCTTCTTCTTCTTTTTCTTTTTCTTACTTTTCGTGGAGCTTGTTGCCGGTGTGAGTTGGCCCAAATCCGGCTCTCCCTGGTCCTGGGCGTCATCCTCGCCGTGCTCGTCCCGGTCTCCATCCTCGTCGTCGCCGCCCAAGGCAGCAAACAAATTGGGGCGAGATTTCGAGTTCAAGACGGGCTCTTCGGCCTCTTCGCTACCGTCTGATTCTTGTGCTGCAGCATCTCTGGATCTTTCCAGCTCTCGCTGTTGCTGTAGCTTCCGCAGCTGCCTACTCGACATCGTGCCGCTGCCAGTTTTTTGAGAGCCGCGGCCGGAGAGTATGCGGAAGTCTGAATTGAGGAGAGCGACAGCACAGCGACAGCCCTTCCTCGCGTCTTTTATTGTTACTGCAGTGATCGCACACGGAGGGAAGCAAGGACAGTGCAGTGCGAGTGAGAGTTGTGAGGTTTGGAAGCAGTCTTATGCTCGCTGACGTTTTGTGTCACGCCGGGCGGCATGACGTTTAGCGGGGCTGCGGAAAAAGCCAACGCCTGCCTTAGGGAGTACCTTAGGTTGACCCTGCGGTCTGCAGCAGCCAGTTCCCCACAAGTCACGCAGTAAAGGCCTCTCTGTTCGCTGTTGTTGCACATACAGCACTCAGCAGCGTCTCTATTTCGTCAAAGCAAAAGAAAGTAGTTATATTGCAAGATGCAATTTTTTTGTGTTTTCATTTCCTAGGTAGGTACAGAGCGGCAGTCCAGCAGTGACCAGCCATCTTACTGCCCTCGGCATATGGCATCGAGCGACAACAGCATTCCCCCGCACCCTTCGGTAGCCCATAGATTTGCTGCCCTTACAACCAAACCGCCTTATATCCTTTCTTTCGCTCACGAGCCATCCGTCAAATCGTCAAAGTGTGCGCCAACACCAGCACGGGCCCTGCCATGCGAATGTTCATGATCCACGTAATGCCAGCCCCTTAGCATCGTAATCCAAACTCCTAGGGCCTCTGGATGAGATCCATAACCGGCCAAAGCCACCGCTCCGATGTTCCGCTGAAATCATGCTTAAGAGAAAAATGGCAATCCCCGTCTGCATGCGCAATGCAGATGCCAAAGAAGTCGAAAACCGAAGGAAAATTGTTGTTACATCGTCCGGAAACTGTCAACTAGGCATGTGCTCAGGTCGAGGCGGGCCTTTTCTGTTGCCAAATCCTCACCCTGCAGAGAGACTCCATATCCGAAGCCTTCTGCAGACATATAACCAAAGCCCTTCGGCCACACCCACGCTCTCGCGGGACGGACGTCGTCGGCTCGTCAGCCAGCTTCACTGGTGGTCAGCAGCAGCCTGTTGATACTGCGGTTGCCGGTTACCGCCACGGCCACCTCGCCCAAATCCTCGGCCTCGGCCTCCGCGACCACGTCCGCGTCCACGGTAGTTGCGGTAACCACCGTCAACACTGCCTTGCCCAAAGGTTTCCATGTTCTTGCGCTGTTCCTCACCGCGCCACTCTCGACCGCCAGGTTTGTGACCCCCAGCGTCAAGCCTGTCCTTAGCTTCGCTGGAAATGTTGTCGAAGAATGATCTCGACTTGTTGTAAGCGATGGCGGGGTTACCCTCGGAAGCCACCTCCTCTTCTGGAGTGTGGACTGGCGGTTCAGACGTGTGTTCCGTAACGGGAGTCCCAGCAATTGCCTCTTTGGCGATCTCTTCCCGGTTGAATTTGGCATTCGACTGGGCAAAGTCAAAGTCCGAGTCTGGCACCTCCACCTTCTGCGGTCCATGTCGCCCTCCGCGTCCACGGCCGCCACGAGGGGCCGCCGTGCCTCGGCCAGCGTGGCCAGCGTGACCAGCGTGACCGGTGTGACCGGTGTGACCGGCGTGACCGGCGTGCACCCTCATCTCATTAACCTTGTTTGTCAGATTGTCCATGGCGGTGCCACCAGTAGTGCCAAGTTGCGCCATGGCAACGGCGACTGCAGCTCTGGCCGCGCTTGTGGCATCTTCCACGCTGTTCGGCGCCGCCGTCGCCGCGGGCTTAGCACTCGGCTGAGCAGCTCTGCCAGCGTTGGGAAGCTGGAAAGACTTCGCAGCTGATCCAGAGAGCGGCACTACAGGTGTAACTCGGTTATGCGGTGGGGCAGCTGAAGCCGGCTTGGACGGATGAGCAGCTCCTGGGCCAGGCCCGTTCGTGCCAAGCGTCGTGGCGGCGGCAGCCTTGACCGCCTCGGCGGACGGCTTTGACTCCACCGGCAGACTTGGTGCCTGGGTCGACTGGCGGGCAGGTTGCGCCAGCGATTTTGGCTCCGTGGCAGGGACAGGTTGAGCCGAGGGAAGACCAGCCTTGGCTTGATCAGCAGCGGGCCCGGCTGCGCCTGCTTTAGAGTCCTGAGCAGGGCCTGCCGGAGGCCCTTGGCGTTGGTGATGTGCGTCAGGGCCTGGCGGACCGCCTGGACCTGGCGGAAACGGATGGTTGTTCCATGGCCCGGGGCCGCCTGGCGGGAAGCCTTGGCCGGGAGGGAACCAACCCGGTGGCGGAGGATAAGGCATGTTACCAAATCCAGGGCCCGGCATGGGCCCTGGGCCATCACCCCGACCCCAAGAGCCGGGAGGTGGTGGTCCGCCGTAGAAGTTGTTTGGAGGGTAAGGGTGTTGGAAAGCACCAGCTCCAGGAGGCATGTTTTGGTTTGGCGGTGCTGCAGCATCTCGCGCTCGAGCCTTGTAGAATTCGTCAGCACGTATTCAACAAGGGCGTTCAAAATAAGCTTGAGAATCTCTCTTCAATCAGAAGGAAGGCAACGGAAATCTCGACATGGTATGTTTGCGCATTCCGACAAAGACAATGTTTTTACATCCGAAATATTTCATCATTGTGAAGGGTAGTGCATGCAGCGACGATCGTGTGAATTGACTTACCCCGACGATGGCAGGATCATCAGGCATGGTGGGTGGAGGCTTGTTCTCCTTGATGCCAGGGTGCTCCTCAATGCGCAGGTCCTTCACGTCGCTTCCACGGAAGACGATGTACTCGTAGACCTGGTCGGACGGGGTGATCTCCTCCTCGGGTCTGCCCCGGCGACCTTCAGTTCCAAAGGAGCGGACATTTTCGAGGGAGACTGTGGACTCGTCCGAATTGATTTCGTGAAGTGTGCCAACATAGCTGCCTCAAACGTTAGCAACAAGTCCGACTCCATGAAGATACGTCTTGAAAGTCTTACCGAATATCGCTCTTGGATATGAGGGAGATGCGTGACCTGTCGCACCGCAGGTTAGCCTCGGCTGGGTCTTTTGGGGTAAGCGACCCGGCCATACCCAAGAAATTCCGACATCTGGGCCAAGATGCCACGTGTAGCACGTAGCGAGCTGTGGCGAAAGCTCTCTGGCGGTAGAAATGCACTCGCAGCTCAAATGAACCGGAAGAGCGGAGGGGAGGGGGTTGTGTGGGAGTTGGTGACGTGCGGCGGAAGCGGGTGTCGAGGATGGTATGGAGAGGATGGGATTTTGTGAGGGAAGGATTTGTGAGGTCTGGACGGAAGAGGCTGAAGGCTCGTTTGCGGAGCCCTCCCAGCCATCGTCGGCTGTAGCGGCTGTACACCGGAACTTTGTCGGCAATTCTAGTGCCCACCCTGTTGGCCTACCCTGTACCCTGCTGCTCTCTTGGATCTCGAGAAATCAACAACATTGACGGCCAGCTCGTCCTTCGAAGGTCTCGCAATTTAACTGGATGGAGCGCTCTGTCACAGATGCTGTAGATGGCCCAAGCTCGCAAGTTCTTCGCTCTCTCACGAACATCCAAGAAGCCAGAAACCCACCTCACGGGAAAACATCCAACTAGTCGCGCCTATCTTTTAAATGATTTACATTATCCGAGATGGTCGCGGCACGCCATCACGGCTTTGAGCACTTCTTCAACAATCCTCGGAATAACATTTGGTGAGTGCCACCAACTGCGGTGCTTGGGGCAACGGCGGGTACACCCAACAAGTGAGTTTTGCGGCTAGGCAGCGATATGCGTGCGAAACTACTCCCCAGGCCTCTATGATACAATACCAAATGGTCATCGTCTCTACTTTAAAGCATGTTCGAGCGCGCTCTCCTAAAAGCCGCACCAAGCAAAGAAGAGCATAAGTCTGAAGAATTCCAACCCGAAACCTCGTATGAAATCATCGCCTCGTGTAAGACCGAAACTCCGAACCGTAAAAGCATGGCTCACCGGAACTTGCTAATGACGACTGCAATGATGAGAAGTACCAAGACTGTGATGATGGCAATGGTAATCACCCGATTCGTAGCCATTCTTCAAACAAGTCTGTCAGCCTTGGTCCGCAGCCTCACTTGGCATTCGGTGTCACATTACCTACGTGCCATCCCCCTCAGCGTCTTCACGCTCCTGTCAACGTAGCCCTCGCTGTTCAACAGCGTATCGTGCGTATGTTGAATCGTCTCGCGCTGTCCGTGGAGATTCGCGAGAGTGTCCGCCCCGATAGCTTCTGTCTCGTTGGCAAGTGCCTGACTTGCCTTCAACCGCTGGGTGCTACGATCCAGGCGGTCCGTGCCAGAGAGCAGCTGCTGGCGTTGCTCCAGGTGGATGTCTGAAGCCCCAGCAGGTTCATCTGTGTACCGCGACCCGAACAGGGCTGAGCGATCCGAGGACAGCGACGTGAGCTTTCGCCGGTTGGCATCGACGTCGGCTTCGTAATTACGCAAGCGTTGGTTGACTTTTGCGCGGGAAGAGGTTGGGATGTTCTGTTTCTCGAGACGCATTTGTCCGAGCTGTCAGAGGCGAAGGAAAGTCAGCGTCCTGCAGCCGATCGCGTGTCGAAAGGGCGGGGATTGGGTACCAGCTCGTCGGCTTCCTCGAGGGCGCGTTCGGCCTGGTTAATCGCAGTCTTGCGGGGCTCGCCCGAAAGCTCTGGAATCTGATCCAGCTTCTGTGACAGGTCGGCCTGGACGAGCTTCAGCTCCGCCTCGTAGGAGCCGAACAGCTCCGAGCCGGCGTCGGTGTCGAGGGGGTGCGCCATGGTGCAAGGAGAGGCTGCAGGTATGTGTTGTGGCTGCAGCGCAAGGAACAGTCACAGCGCAGTCGGAAGGGCAATGTATGAGAAGGAGATGGCGCGCAAAGAGTATTTGAGAACGGCTGCGATGGATGCAACTTGGCTGCCGTTCGTCGTCTGCCTGGATGGAGGTGTTCCGGTGGAGTCGTCAGCTGGTTATGTCACAGCGAGCCCGAATCCCACCAGCCACAACGGTTTCACGTGATGGAGCGGTAGGGTGGTCCGTGCGCCGCGCGGCCAGAAATATATGCCGTTTGCTAGCAAAAACTTGCTTGCTTCCTTTTCTTCTTCAAGAAATTTTGATACCCCGGACGATGAAGAAATTTGGCTCGACGCCTGACCTAGTCAGTGGCGTATAGTTGAAACTCGTCTGGCAGATGAACGCAGGTTTCCTGCACGGCGCTTTTAAGAATTGGCGACTCGTACCACCGTTGGCCGATCCCGTTGAGTGCTCGACATGCCATGTGTACCCGTAGACGAGAGCAGCTCCCGAACCGGCTGCTTTGGGATTCCGCGCCTCGGGCCTGTCTGGAGTTTCACACCGCAGCAGACGCACCCCGTGCGGTTCTTGAAGCCTGTGATGCGAGTCTTCCGCGACGCATTTGTTGGGGATGCTCAACCACTGAGCCACAACGTGGCGTCTCCCGCCGTAGAGTTAGCGTCGTCAGGCACGGAGCAAGTCGCTACTAACGGCCAACCCCATGAAACGGGCATGCTCTGCCTGAGACAAACCTCGTCGTCAGCTTCAATCGAGAACGGGGCACTGTAGAGGCGTCAACAGCGTCTCTCGCTCGCCGGGAGGTAAAGGCAGTCTTGCGTTCCGTCGCCCATCATGGCCGAGCCACAGCATATGTAAGTACGACCGTCCGCGCGTATCCGGCAGGTTCCATCCAAGAGCGTCATCGAATCACAACCGAGGCGGCTTTTCTGCCCACTGCCGGACCACAGCGCCGCGCATGCCCCCTCTTCCCTGCATATTGGTTGCTTTCATGGGTGGACGTTGCCTGTGGCGATACATGAGTCTTGATTGCTTCTTCCCACGTGAAAGACCCCCTCCTTCAGCTGAGTTATGATTCCCTGCTCAGTCTGTGGCGCATGGAGCACCGCTCTCACGTCGCTTGCACAAATACCTTGCCATGCCGATGAGCCAACGAATTGATCGATTCTCCAGGAAAAAGGTCGCCGTCGTTGGCAGCGGGTGTACTGGCATCGCAGCCCTGTGGGCATTAAACAGGACCTACCATGATGTCTACCTGTACGAAGCGGCCGACCGGCTGGGCGGCCACACCAACACTGTTCAGTGGAAGGCTGGCAAGTACTCAACTGCCGTCGACACGGGATTCATCGTCTTGAATACTGCGACTTATCGTGAGTGGCACTCATTCGAGAACCTTGCCCAGCACAGAACTGACCCGGTTCCAGCCAACTTCATTAATTTCCTCAACAAGGTGAATGTGCAGACAGAGCCAACGGAGATGACCTTTGGCGTTTCGCGAGACCAAGGGCTCTTCGAGTGGGCTGGCACCAACCTGAGCGCCGTCTTCTGCCAGAGAAGGAACCTCCTTTCGCCAAGGATGTGGAGGATGCTTTTCGACGTTATCCGCTTCAATCAATTTGCTCTAGATCTTCTAATGCATGAAGACGTGGAGCCTGCAGGAAGGAACGAAACTACGATGAGCTCTGCCGATGACATGGAGACAATCGGGCAGTACCTAGACCGTGAGGGATACTCGGATGCTTTCCGCGACGATTATCTTATACCCATGACCGCCGCGGTCTGGAGCACCAGCCCTGACAAGTGCGCTCTGCAGTTCCCGGCGGTGACGCTGGTGCGCTTCTTGTAAGTATAGGGCCTGTTGCACGGCGATGCCGCAGACTGACGCTCTCCATAGGTGGAACCATCACCTCCTGTCGACCATCGCTGCTCGCCCTCAGTGGCTGACTCTCAAGAATGGCTCCCAATCGTACATTGACGCCGTCATGAAAGGATTTCCTCCCAATCACCTTTTCCTGAACACGCCTGTGAGGCACATTTCCAACGATGATAGAGGTCGGGTTTTGTTACACCTTGAGAACGGCAAGGCGGATGTCTACGACCATGTCATACTTGCCACGCACGGAGATCAAGCTTTATCCATCATCGAGCCTTCGGCCACAGAACAGGAGCGATCGATCCTATCCAACTTCCAAACGTCACAGAACGAAGTGGTCTTGCACTCCGATCTAACACTCATGCCTCGGAAACGGAAGGCCTGGTCTAGCTGGAATTACCTTACGTTGTCATCCCCATCGAAAGCGAACATCGACCAAGTCTCTTTGACGTACAACATGAATATTTTGCAGCACATTCCTCGAGATCCATTCGGCGATGTCCTGGTGACCTTGAATCCTCTTCATCGTCCACGCCCCGCCAAGACTCAGGGCCGATACTACTACTCGCACCCCCTCTACACGCCCGCCGCAATCCGTGCCCAGAGACTCCTGCGAACCATCCAGAACAAGCGCGGCATCAGCTACGCGGGAGCCTGGACCAAATACGGATTCCACGAGGATGGTTTCAGCAGTGGTCTGCAGGCTGCCCAAGAACATTTGGGTGCTAAGCTGCCGTTTGAGTTCCGAGACTCTACATACAGCAGGGGCACGAAGCCAAAGCTGGGATTGGCGGACCTTCTGCTGCGACTCGCCATCCTGTTCATCCAAGTCTTTGTTGTCCAGACCTTGGAGAGACTTTTCGGCGCAGGGAGATCCACAGTGAAGCCGACACTAAACGGCGTCAAGACAAAGCGAGTTCAAGGCAAGCAGGCGTGAGGGCTGTTTTGGCGCTTGGCGTTCCTCATATTGGGCATGGCAGAGTTTTGCAGCGTTCTTGCGCCATGTATACGATGCATTTCACGAAATATTCAGCATCATGAAAATGGCATATAAGAAAATGGACAAAACAAGCATTGCGGTTCATATTTTCCAGTAGATTTGGTAGTAGTACATTAGGTTCTGTGAATTCCAGATGTGATTGATTCCAGATGTACTTCAGGCGCCCGCAATACGAGCCCTGACCTGTGTGGAAGCCCCTATCAATAAGCGTTTCAATTGATTTCAACGAAAGGAGCGGTTTCTCATAAGAAATGTTTTTGCGGTCGGAGCGAAGAGATGCTGAGCAAGTACCTCTGCGTACCTAAGTTGGCATCTCGGACCGGCGCTTGAGGCTTGGCCCCACCACCAGCCGAACGTCATGCCAGCCAGAAATCGCACGACCCTTGCGGATGCTTACGCTCTTGCAACCGCACTCCCGCCTCAATTCGCCCAGCCATGAACAGCGCACCGCGACTCGCGCGGAGCTCAGCGCGAGCAAACCCTCTGCAATGGGGGTGCTTCTTCTGCCAGCGAGCACGGCCGCAGCCGCGGCGGCCGGAGATCGCCAACAGCTTCAGAAGAAAGGTCTCGAGCTCAATACCACGGAGAGCCCAGCAGCAGCAGCAGGCGGCCGACGCGCCGTCTATGGACCAGATTCGCGCCCATTACAGGCGCAAGAACAGGACCGTGGCGTGCGTGTGCTTCCGCTGTCCCGTTCGAGCCGAGATCATTGCGCTGATGCGTCCATCAGGTACTATGTCCTTAGCACCATCCTCGGGACGGTAGCTCTGTCCTACGGCTCGGTGCCGTTGTACAAGATGGTAAGCCGTCGTGTCAATGTAGCTCGCGGATGTCGACTAACCCCCGAAAGATCTGTCAAACTACCGGTTGGGGCGGCCAACCGGTCCGCGCCCACGGCGGCAGCTACGGCGACGACATCTCCAGCCGCCTCGTCCCCGTGACGTCTGCCAACCGCATCCGCGTCACGTTCAACGCCTCAGTCTCCGATGAGCTGCCGTGGAAGTTTGTCCCTCAGCAGCGTGAGGTCCGAGTCCTGCCGGGCGAGACGGCCCTGGCGTTCTACAAAGCGGAGAACAAGGGCGACAAGGACATCATCGGCGTGGCTACGTATAGCGTGACGCCCGGACAGTGCGCGCCGTACTTCAGCAAGATCCAGTGCTTTTGCTTCGAGGAACAGCGCTTGAATGCTGGAGAGACGGTCGACATGCCCGTCTTCTTCTACCTGGATCCCGACCTATTGAATGATTTGAACATGAAGGGCGTGGAGACGGTGACGCTTAACTACACCTTCTTCAGTATGTCCAACTTCGTCTTGATCTAGGTGCGCCTCGGTACTGACGAATGAACAGAAGCGAGATACGACAACAATGGCAGATTTAAAGCGCCTGGCACGCTCTAATCGACCAACCAGGCGTGTTCCTTCTGTACGATAGTCATCATTCTCATCCGTTTCATTTAATCACTGTATGATAATCATCTGGGAAGACTATAGAGAAAATAATGTACCATACAGTCGACAGCCTACGAGCTGTTGGCGGATTCTACCCTCCACATGAGCTGGCTTGCGACCGGCCTACACCGTAGTGCATCTAGGCCGAAGGTCCGGATTTCTATTTAGCAGTCAAGCTATGCACTTTAGAAACTTGATTTCTGTAAAATAGAGACCCCTGAAATACGCCGCGTAGATGCCCCGAATGCTTCGCCTGCACCTTTTGTATGACGCTCTCCATCTGCTCCCAGCTTACTCGTATTGACCCGAGGAGTCCCGTATTTGGGATCCACCATCAATGCTGAGTCAGCGAGATTGTCGTTACACTACCAGCTCCCACCTCAACCAACCCCTGCCTTCCTAGGCTGGTAGGGTATCCCAGTCACGTGCACCCCACAGCTCTCGCCTAAATTTCGCCCACAACGACTTGTGACCGACGAAATTTCTCGTGAGACTGCCCGAGCATTCGTCTTCATCACCCAACGCCGAAATCACCCCCGTCGTCGCCAACCACCCGTCACAATGGTCAAGGTCAGCAACAGTGAGTACCCAAAGCCCTTCGAGATGCTCTATGCGTCGCCACATACTTTAAACGGAGACATCTAACCTCTCTGCAGCCGTCGCCTCGTCGCGCCGCAAGAGCCGCGCGGCTCACTTCAAGGCCCCCTCCAGCCAGCGCCGCACCATCATGAGCGCTCCCCTGAGCAAGGAGCTGCGCGAGAAGTACAACGTTCGTCGACCCTCCTCTTGGTGCTGATCGGCGCCTCTCATTTGTCTCGCCACTCTCAATTGCTGACTGGCCGCTTCACAGGTCCGCAGCATCCCCATCCGCAAGGACGACGAGGTCACCATTGTCCGCGGCTCCAACAAGGGCCGTGAGGGCAAGGTCACCTCCGTCTACCGTCTCAAATACGTCATCCACGTTGAGCGTGTCACCCGCGACAAGGCTTCCGGCCAGAGCGTCCCCCTGGGCCTCCACCCCTCCAACGTCGTCATCACCAAGCTCAAGCTCGACAAGGACCGCGAGGACATCCTGGCCCGCTCCAAGGTCGGCCGTGAGCTGCGCGCCAAGAACAAGGTCACCGCCTAAATCGCCGAGCCATCGAACCGGCGTGCGGGAGACGAGACGACTAGAACTTCACGATGAGGGCATCAAACAAGGGAACGATTTTCACAAAAGGAATGGGCATTTATACTCCGGCGTTTTTGCGATACCCGCGCGTACGCGGACCGAGCCTTCGGCAGGGTAGATGAATTGAGAATTTTCATGGTTCTCAATGGCCATTTCACTCTTGTGAAATGCTCCATGGGAGGCGTTTCCCGAAGTCACCCTGTTCTCTCGCCGAGAAACCCGACGCACTCGTGATGTTTCTCTCTGACTTGTTGTCGAGAGCGTTGCTGCACCTTTCCTGTGTACGTCGTAATGGCTCGAGATGCAAAGTTGCCCTCGGGCCTCCTCGTACAGTAAACACGTAGTAGAGCCACCGGAGCAGGTGAGCCTCCAAGCATTCCGCCGGCATATCTCCGCGTCAACCACCTAGTTCATGGTTTTCGAGGTAAACGACTGGCGAAGAGTAAATCGGCGGGGGACGCCTTTTAGTTATCATCAGTCCTCCCGCCCTCGCCCGAAGATTTTCACCGAGATGTCTTTTGCTCCCTGACGATGGAAATTTGATGGTGAGGTACATGTCGCCATCACCTGCCTCACTATTGAACGAGTAGACGTTCCACGCACGATATTCGCGCCATCCCATCGAAGGCGAAGGAGCGGATCTCTGAATATTTACTTTGTATTACTTCGTAAAGGCCCCTGAGGGTACGATGTACCCCCTCGCCTCTCCTTCCCCTTCATACAGAAATAGACATTTACACTTTGAAGGGTCAAACAAGAGTGCGACGATGTCGAATTTGCCAATTGTCCTTCCTCCGTGGTAAGCCTTCTTGCTCCGTCGCGCAAACGCACAACGTTGCTAGATGCCGCTCCTTTTGCGGAAGATAGCATGCATCCTCAGTCATCTCACGCACCCGTTGCCTCGTTACTCATAACACATGCCATACTCTAACAATGGTATCCGTCAAGGCGCCGCGAGGCGGCCTCACAACAACTCTGTCCCGAGGCGAACGTAGATGATTGGCCTGGCCGGATCGATGGGCTGTAGATAGCTCGTCGAAACGCCATAGCAAAGTAAACCTAAAGTCATACAGTTGCAAGCAAAGCGTCGTGGGATACTCATACAAGCCGTAAGTATGACAGCAATAATGCATGCTCTCGCTAGAGCTTTTGGGCTGTTCCCAATGTGCGACCATAGGAGACTGGAGTCGATTCATCGGGACATTGGGTCAGGCGGCTTTCTCAGCCGACACGGCGCAGGCCTTCGCTCCTGCTAGTGCCTGTCGGACGACGATTCTCTAGCTTTGTCTCTTCATCAGAGCTTGCAGAGCCGCCGTCTCCAGGCTCTCCAGGCTTGCTGGAGTTGCCCTTAGGGGAAATAGTGGTGTTGGCAATGGCGGGAGTGAGAGAGGCCGTCGCATGGCCGGTGTAATTGGGCAATACACCTCGTGCTGTCATGGATGAGACCGTACCTGGGATAGCAGCGCTGCTCGACTTGCCCTTCTTCAACATGCTCTGCCAGATCTCATTTGGATTGTTGGTTCTAGAGCGGGTTAGCGGCGGTCTCACGCATTGGCTGAGATTCAGGGGAACAGACTTATTCGCTGGCGTGGATCTGCGGCCCTTGAAAAGAATGCTAGATTCATCACCTGAATCCGGCGATGACTTATCCTTGCGGCAGTTGGGAGAAGACGTCCCAGCTTTGCTCAAAGCCTGGCGGAAGTCCTCGTAGCTGCGTCCTGCCTGCACAGCAACTTTCGCGATGTTCACCTTCATTGAAGCGGGCGATGAGCTTATGGATGGATTGGTTCTCGGCAAATGCTCAGACTGTGTCAGGATACCACGAGCCGGTCTTTGGACGGCGCGGCCAACTGACCCGAAAGGATCGCTCTCCATCTTGGGTTCGTGACCGGCTTGGCTGTTGCCGCTCGGAATTTGTCGACGCTGCATGCTTGGGCTCGATGGAGTGTCAGACTCGGACGAATCCTCCTTCGCAGGAGAAGGTGGGTAGAAGTCCTTTCCGTCGAACTTGGGGAATCCTTTCTGCAGCCTGCGAGGGGCGTTACCCCAATACATATGGCGAGCACGAAGCTCATCTTCTGTCAAATCGCGGCCGTATATGTAGTCCGTGTCCCTCGCAGCAGTGGGACTGCAACCGGGCGGGAGAGCTCCAATGAGATAGGGCTTCGTTGTATGACCCTCTTCCAACAGGGGTTTGCGGGTTGGTTCCCCAGTGGTACACGGAGCAGCCGAATACCCGCCTCCCATTGCTGAGGCCGACGATGAACTGTCTCTTCGGGGCTGGAACGGAGGGGCCAATGCTGCACTGACTGGAAGTGTGGACGACTTTCTGGCGGATTCGAAAGAACGAGGCTTCTTAAGAGCACTCTTCAGGGGTATAGACTTGGTGGAGCCCGGACCCGATGGAAGTTGGGATGAAAGTCGGTCCTTACTCTTGTGGCCTTTGACCGTTCGCGCATGAGGTGTTTCATCCAGGGAGGATGATGCGCTGGGCGTGTCGTGGCTTGGCTTGGTCTCGCTTGCCGTGGAAGCCTTTGATCCGGGCCCGTCGCGGGAAGATGTCGAGCTGGTCGACTCTTCAACCTTCTCATCCTGGGGATGCTGACTCTGCTCAAGCGCCAACTCCGCCTCAAGCTTCTTTTCGAACAAGAGAATTTGATGGCGAAGCATGCGGACCTGTTGCTCAACCAGATTCTCGTCAATCTGATGCTTGTTGTACTGAAGCTGATCTTCGTTGTACCTGAGATGGCCTCGAAGGTGTTCCAATTGTCTCTTTGTGATTTCGCTCTTGAGAATGGAAGAGACAGGAGGATTCATGGACGATGTGAAAGCCGGTAAACTAGACGAAGACGATGCGTGAGAATGCAACGACTGGTCGGATCTCATGGGATGGAGGGGCATCAGAGGTTGCAAGCTAAACCTGGGGTGCATCATGGGGTGTCCAGCCATGGGAATTGGGTAGCCGGCAACTGACGGCATAGCGAAAGGATAGACAGCCGCGCCGGGAGGCATGGCCCACTGGCCGTTGTAAAAGAACGGTCGGCTGTGATCAAACTGCTCAGGGGGCGAGATGCGGACAGAATTGGAGCTTTCCGAGTGACCAGTCTCGCTCTGAATTTCGCTCTTTAGAGAGGATGTTGGATTTTTGGCATTAGGGACGAGACCGGTCAGCTGGGCCATGTGCGGATGGGCCATGCCATACGGACCGCCCATATTGACGCCAATGGGCCAGGGCATCACAGGATATGGGGAGGCCCCAGTGGGCAGACCCGAGGCCATGCCAGAGGCAAGACCTGGCACCAGATGCGGGAAGCATCCAAAAGGAGCCTGAGGGACGGGGAAAGTGCCATGCTCTAGCTGATCACGGCTTGTCGGGTGGGTGGCCATTGCACCATCGCCTGAGATCTTTTCTTTGGTCCACTTCGCGGTTGGCGAGGAGCCTCGAGTGTTGGGCACGATGCGGCCGCCAGCAGTGACCCGGACGTGGGTTGGGGATACAACGGCTTTGTAAAACCTCTGGAAGCCCTTATCTTTCTGAGCCAGAAGGCCTGCAGGGCCGCAAATGGGATGAGAGACGTTCTCCTCGGAGTCAGATCGGCCGCGGTATTTCCACTCCGAGTCTGTGCCGTCGAGCTGGCGGGCTGCCGCAGTTGTCTTGGAGGGGACGCATTCAGAATTGCCAGAGATGTCGGCGTCTTCCTCCTTGATGAAGGGAAGGGAGCGTTCGGTTGACATGCGAAATATCCCACCTGTTGTCCTGGTCAGCCTCCGCATTTACATGCAACGAGAAGAATCTGGATTAAGTGCAGCGCACCGAGAGCGATGTCCTTTCGGATCGTCCCGTACAGGCGATCGTAAAGCTCCTTTCCAGCCAAGGAACTCCTCATGCGAAGCAGCTCGCGGGCAGAGTAGGTCTTGGAGACCATCTGGACGTCGAAAAAGGCGAAAAAGAAGTATGAGCGATGGTTTTCTCGCGAAAACCAGACAACGAGGGTGGGAAATCCGGGTGACTTGCCAAATCTCCGAAGGTTGGCTTGAATGAAAGTCAGGATGGGAACAACCTGTGACCAGAGTTTGCTCCCGTCAGCTATCTTCTGCGCCTCTAGTTGGGACCTGAGAAACCTGGGCAATGCGTCGAAAGGAAGAGAAGTGGGAAACCAATCAAAGGGCTCCTTCAAGTCCACAGAGACCTGGATACAGCGATGGTAGTTGTGCAGCAAATAATATCTGATGAGCGGAGTGGTCGAGTAGCTCAAAAGGTGATCCTCATACTGCGCAGCAGACAGACTGCGCAGGATCCGCTTCGCCCGCTTCGACTTGGTCATGACCATGTCGAAGTGTCCCGCCAGGTCCACCTGGGTTGCAACGATAAAGGAGAAGCTCGGAGAGCCTTTGAAGTCGCTGTAGACGTGATGGCTTTCGTTGTTGGATGGGACAGAGCGGAAAGGTTTGTGCTTTGGAACTGCCTGGACGATGCGCGGCTCGGTGTGCTATTAGGAGCAGCCCGACGCTATGATAGCAGACTGACGCTGGAGAAGGGACGCGGTGCCACGGGAGAGACGTAGCCAAACAAAAGAATTGAGCGATCCACGACTGGGAGAAAGGAGAGAGAGGGTGGAAAGCTGCGAGGGGCCTATAAGGGGAACAACGGGTGAAGAGCTCTGGAGCAGAGGTCAAGCAAAAGGAGAATGAGAGGGACTTACCCAAGAAGCACCGGAGAGAGCAATCAGCGACTGGTATGCGTACAAGCCTTGCACAGGCTTCCAATTCCGAGATGGAGAGGGCGGGCGACAAAGAAGGCGAGGTAAGGCGACTCTGACGTTTTTGATGATGGTCGAGAGCTACGTCGGGAGCAGCGTAGACGAAAGGGGCAAAAGAGTTGCGAAGCGCACGAAGAGGGAGGCCTGTCGAGTCGAGGCGACGCCTCCGTAAGCACTCGTTATCAAAGGCAGAAATATCAAACCAGGACAAAGCAGGCACGGGGGCGAGCTGGTGGGCAACGAAGCAAGGGTGGCTGAATGCTTCGTTGTGCTGCGAAGAGGCAGCCCGTGACGTCGAGGTAATGCCAAAGGCGGGCGTAGAGGAAGGCGTAGTGTGAGTATCGAGGCAAGCAAGGAAGAGTTCTCGGTTAAAGGAAAGTCGGTGCTGACGGTGGAGGGGGAAAGGAGGAGGAAGCAGCAACGCGCTCGACGATGTTTGCGTGCCTGCTGCCGTGGGAGCCTTGGAGCAAGGGCAAGGTGCATTTGAGTATCTGTTGAGGTCTTGTTGGGCTTGCCAGCTGCTGTCTGCCCGCCGCCAGCTGTCGGCCGGGTAACCTCCTGTACGTCGAAGAAGCCTCGAGCCGCCCGTCGCGTCTGCCGATGAGTGGCGTGGGAATGACACCCTTCTTCACTGCTGTGTTGACGAGCCGATCGACTGACCTGGCCATCTCACGATGATGGTCGTGGTGGTTGGAGTGGAGGAATAGGGGCAAGCCAACGTCGTCGCCCGGTGCAGACGCCGAGGAGACACGGCGAACTCTGCAGCAAAGCCAAACGCTGATTCATTGTGCATAGATCACTAAAGCTTCCAGCTTCCAGCTGGCTGGCTATTGGAAGCGAGCGCCCGTCACAGCCTCCTTTCCATCCCGTCTCAGCACAAGCAGGCATTCCTCCCCGGTCGCCCAACTTTGTGACCGCCAAGGTCTCGACCCAATCGAACCACATTCCGAATCCATGATTGTAAAAGTAGGACATCAAAGTTCAAGATGTCCTGGGCCCAGCATGCGGCAGGTCTCTTTCAGAGTGATGTCTTCCTTCGAGCCGGCGCCGTCGAACGAGAACTCACGCCCAGAACAAGAACAAGCAGCCGAATGTCCGTGGCATTTCATGTTGCCAAGCGCCGTCCAGAGACGATACCGATCACGAGCTTTCCTCTGGGCTGTCCGGCTCGGGGACGGGAGGGTCAGGGTCAGGCCGCGGCGCAGGCGACACAGCGGCGTCGTAATCGCGACCCGAACGGACGAGCTGGACAGTCCGCATTTCCAGGACTCCGGGAAGGCCTTCTCTTTGGGTTTTTGGCGTTGAGATGTTATCGTGTAGAGCAGATCGGGAGGTCCTGCCCACGAAGCTGGTGATCTCAGTCAGGCTTCATCAAAGATGTTGCTGTATGGTTGCCGGCTGAGTGCTTTCATACGACATGCAAAAGAGCGGACGCTGACGGATATTTATTGCACGACACTTGCCACTCGCCTCACCGTCCAGCGCAGTCCGACGGACCCCTGAGCCGATGAGCCTGAGAAGCCATCTGGAGCAGCCTCGTGCCTCGCGTTCTGACCGGGGTCGTAGATGTATTGCACAGCGAGGCCCAGAGCGGGCGTTGCATGCCGCGCGACGTGAAACTCGAGGATGTTTTCAGTTGCCCGAGCGCAGCAGCGAAGAGGGACAGACGGCAGCCACGGCGCATCTTCAGACAGCCCGGACGCACAGACGTGCGGTTCAGGAACGGCCGTGCCCGGCTCTCGCTCGCGCGCAAGTACCTCCCGCGGATCAAGCCGTCTTCCACTGGCAGAGACGTATACGGCCTTACCGGCTTCATCGGTCTGTGCTTGGATGGTTCCACGCCCCAACTTCTGCGCAACGCCGCCTGTGGCTCAGGTGCTCGAGCTGCGCTGGCTTCTGAAGGCTCTTGGGCGAGCCATGAGCGGAGGCTGCAATCGGCGAGCACGGTAGCAGCGCTTACAGATCAAGGTGCCGTTGTGCGACGAGGATGCGATCAGCGGCCAATGCGCGGCCATCTTATCTCTCCTCACCCATTCGTCTTGGACCTTGGCCCTGCGCCATGCATATTATGGAATACGGAAATTGGACTGGGATCTCGAGACGGATGAGCCAACTTCAACTCTCCCGAAGAACCCTCCTGTGATAGACAAGCTAGGTTCCGTCATTTCCGTAACATGGCTCCTACGCGCGGCCTGCCGCAGCCGGGGGGATGTCGATCTTCTGGCGGCGATGTTGGCCGTTTATGGTTTCAAGTTACGGCGATCGTGCGGCAGCGTTTGAAGAACCGTCCCCAGCAGGAGATATGCAGCGCGGCTGAGAGAGACTGTTGAGACTCGGGACCCTGTCCGCCGCAATGTTTCACCTGGGCGTGTCTTGGTTGGGACGCCTACGGTCGCACATTAGTGCCACTTTCCGCAAGGAGTGCAAAAACTCCAAATTGCAAAACCCCGCATTACATTTTCCCAATCAACATCGGACTTATAACTAGTTGATTTAATCATACGAGCTTTTTTACTATACCTTAGCTTTATAGAAGATAAATAAGAGTACGAATATAGAATACATAGATACGAAACCGAAATACTACGTAGAATTCTATATATTTTTGCACTCCTTGCGGAATGTGGCATTAACATGCCACGAGTGGTAGCACATTAATGCCACATCCCGTAAGGAGTGCAATAACTTATGTATTATTAGAGGGCGCTATAAGGTGCGCTATAGTACGCTGTGAGGTGCGCTGTAAGGTGCGCTGTAGTGCGCTGTGAGGTGCGCTGTAAGGTATGCTGTGAGGTGCGCTGTAAGGTATGCTGTAAGGTGCGCTATGAGGTGCGCTGTAGCGCGCTGTAAGCACTTAGTAATATTAATATAGTGTAGAATATAGTGTTAATATGAGAAATACTGTGTTGAATTTCAAAATGTTTTAGCGTTTTTGGTTTTTGCACTCCTTGCGGAAAGTGGCATTAATGTTCCACCGTAGACGCCTCCTACTCGAAGAGGCCCCCCTGCCCGTACATGGCTCTAAATAGATACGAGCATCCCTCCAAGAATCGCTTTTGTTTCCGTAGCTCTTTCTGGGGCTGGGGCACGTGGGGAGCCGTCGTTGCGCCCACGAGCGGGAGCTAGGACGCCGGCCCGCGTCCACCAACCATGTCTGCTGTCGACGGTGGCTTGTGATGGACGACGACGCGCGAGGCGGCCGGACTGGAGCGGCAATGGCTGCTTTCTCGGGACGAAGTCGTGGCCTGCCCTGCCTGCGGCGGGCTTGTTTCGGCGCGCGGATCAGGCCAGCGCAGAAAGCAATCCTCATCAACATCGACCGGTGGATTGGCTGCGCCGTGGGCGGTCGAGACCCGGGCCACCGGATGACCCCGCTGGACCTGTTCGCTTTGTTGCCTCGCGGCATTTTACTTTTACTTGCCTCCGTACGGCTCATTGTCTCCATACTGTACGGCTCGCGACGGTTCGCAGCAAGGCGGCCAATGCCAGCGGACCTCGCTTGATTGCGGCCCGTTCTCAGACAAGACAATTCTCTCAGTTGCATCGGGGCGCTGGCACGCAACCCCCGCCGACCCCGCCGCCGCCGGCGTCAGTCACAGGCCAGACCAAACGGCGGTGGAGCGGCTTCGGCTCGCGCGGCGGAGTCGGTCGACGGCCCTTTGGCTGCAACAGGCAATGCGGGGCCCCGAGCTGTGCTGGTCCTCGGCACTCGGGACGCCGGCGACGCGCCTCTAAATTGCGCCGTCAGCGACCCAGGGAGCCTCAGCTTTCCTCGAGCATTCCCGTTCCCATTCACTCCCGCGCACACCTCGCATACCCGCTTCGCGACCTGAAACCGCCTCCTCAGCTCGACCAGCTCCCGCCTCCCGCCCTGCCAACCCAATCGCAAGCTCAATTGCATCGAAAAGCGATCCGATCCGCCCGCCATGGCCCCCCTCGTCCCCCACTGGCAGCAGCCCTCGCACCCCGACATCCAGGAGGTCATCATCAACGAGGCCGAGTTCACCTCCAAGAGCCTCTCGCGCGTCGCCCTGCCGCCCTTTGCCGTCTACGCCAAGCTCGACTTCCCGCCCTGCACCGTCGCCGACGAGCCCACCTACGCCACCGTCCAGACGGGCCGCAACAGCCACCTGAACCTCAACAGCGACCTGCTCTTCATCAACCACTCCTGCGACCCCTCTCTCGTCAGTCCAACCTCCAGGCCGAGCGAGCCGTCTCCCCTCCCCTGTGTCCCGGTCCGGGGCGTGAGGTGAATGGTGGCGCGCGTGTGGGTGCGAGGCACGTCGCGGCCTGTGGGAGCTCCGTCGTTAACATGCCTCGTTGCACACTAGATCTTTGACACGGGCAACTCCAACATCCTGGTCGGGCCCAAGGGTCTCCAGCCTGGAGATGAACTCACAGTCAGTGTCCCCGCGGCAGCAACCCCTTCCCCGTGGCTTACTCTCCGCGTCTAGTTCTTCTACCCATCCACGGAATGGGACATGGCACAGCCGTTCGACTGCCTTTGCGGCGCCCCCACCTGCCGCGGCACCATCGACGGCGCCAAGAACATGAGCCCCAAGCAGCTTGAGGGCATCTGGCTCAACGGCCATATTCGCGAGCTCCTCGACGAGCAGACCACCGCCGCTGCCGACCCGACCGCCCGAGCCCTGAGCGACGCCTTGGCCCAAGCCGAAAAGGTCGTCGCTGCCGCGCGCCTCGCCTTGCGTACCTACGTTGAGGGCGCCGCCGGCAATTCCGCCCACGTCAACGGCGCGCACCGCCACGATGGTGTCGCGACGAACGGCGCCCTGGGAAAGGCGGCAGCCTTGGACCGTCGCGGCCCGACTTCGAGGGAGCTGAGCGGCGAGATGAGCGGAGACACCGTCAACGCCTAGACAGGCAGGGACGAGGACACTGGAGCTTTCGTGCGAGGGATCTCAACTGCTCTTATGCGTAGGACAGGTGGACGGGGAGAGCTTTACTTTCTTGGGGGGTGAGGATTCAACATGACCTCGTTCAAGCCCCCAACCTTTGTTTCTGGAAAATGAGGATAGAGAGGCGGCACTGGCCTGGTACACTCATCAAAAGTCATCCATCGTAACAAATTCAACCATAGACCTGCAAAAAGGAATATTCGCGTTCCCGTAGCCTTTGTTTCCAACACCCTCGACAGACAGAACCCTCCATATAGTCATAAAGGGCCAACAATGCACCTTGCGGCCGTGAAGGGTGTGCATGCCATCGTCAAACCTTCCTCATGGCTTGTCAGCCGCTTCTGGCTTCTCATCCTCTTTGCGGTCCTGCCACCGGTTCCACGCGTCACGACCCTTCTCGGTTCCCGAGCCACTGCTGTATTTGGCCTCCGCCTTCTCCCACCTGGACCGCTCCATGGCCCGGCGAGATTGAAATGCTCGCACGAATTTCCAAGCCTCGGTGTCGGCCATGCTCCATGCCTCCAGCGAGGCTCGCAGCTTTGTCGCGTCGGTCGACTTGGTCTGCGCAACGACGTCTCTTGCGCTCTCCAGCAGAGGCGGCTCCTTGGCAACATCTTCCTCCGAGGCTACCGGCCCGTTGGAGCGGTCGGGAGCCTTGTCATTAGGCTTAGGAAGCCGATCTGCAGGCACAGGGCTCTGAGACTTGCCGTCATCGAGGCCCTGCTTGGGAATCGCGAAGCCGAAGTACCAGCTCATGTCCGTGGGCATCTCCTTCTCAGCGACTAGCCAGAGGGAGTGTGCTGTCGCATGCTCGCCAGCCACCGCTTCCTTGAGTGACATGACGCGTCGAGTACCAGAAACGCCCGTGCCCAGGAGGTCGCGGGTGACAGTGGTGAGCCAGGGGTCGCGTGGAGATTCGCGTCGGACCCACGAAAGGTTAAGCGACGTTCGCATGTTGTCTATCACTGCTAGTGTCCAAGGGTGCGGTACCGTGCCAATGGTGAAGGTGTGGCTCGAGTTGTGGTATCGTGCTGGCGTTGCAACGGGAATTGGGGACCTGGCTACACAGGGCGTGCATTTGGGCAGGTTGGGCGGACAAGTGGCTGGCATCGGGCTGTCAGAGCAAAGCGCAAGCTCTCTGGCGAGCTTCAAGGCGCTGCTGATCATCGTCGTCGTGTGCTCAGGGAAAGGCTTGAGAACTTCAATGCCGTCGGAGAACCGATTCTGCCAGGCGACGTGCAAATGGGTGTTGATGAGGTTATTGAGGCTGCGGAGGCCTTCGGCGCGACCTTTTTTGAAACTATCGGCGACCTTGGCGTATTTTTTCTCGAGGACGGCCGGGCTGTACGACGCCAATGGCGTTGATGCGTCGTCCATCTTGAAGATGCCATCCGGCACACCCGAAATTCCAACCTTGATCAGCTTCAGCTGTGAAGGCTCGGTGAATTGCTGCATTGCGGCGTGGATATCGTCCTTTTGCCCGACGAACAGCGCATCGTCCAAGCTTTTCCACCGGGTCAGATGCGGATACTCGCCACGGCGAAGATAGGTGAGCAATGCATCCTCCCTTGGGACCGTCGGAAGCAAAGTATAGTGCGCGAGGATGCCCCCGCCCATCGTCTCCCATGCGAGCCACCTCATGAGATCCCCCTTGACCTCTGCATCGACATCCAATCGTTGCAGCGTGTCGTAGGTGGGATTTCTCATGGCCTCCGCGGCACTCAAAATGACGGGTTGGAAGCCTTGAGCCCACCAAGCGCGCCGCCAGGTCAACAGCAGATCGCTTTCGGCATCCTTTTCATCGCCCGTCTTCTTGATGGTGGCGTCGTAGTAGCAATAAATCGGATGGCGTTTCTTGAGCGGGGGGAGCAACGCTCGATCAGGATCCAGTGTGACAGAGCTGGAGAAAGGCACAGAGAGCCATTTCCAGTCTGCCCACCACGAAGAGCCGGCATATTCGTCGTTACTCTGACGCGGCGGCGGGTGGGACGGTTGGCGAAAAGGGTTGAGAATGCTCTTGGACAAGGATTTGCCGATGTGCGGGACGGATATCTTCCTGTCGTATGCGGAGAGGCTCGGGGACGAGGGAACGGCCGAGGTCAGAAGAGCGATGAAAGTAACGGCCAGGAGCGAGAGGCAGGCGAGGAGCAGCGTCAGCCGTCGAGTGCCGAAACGAGGGATAGGCCTCCCAAAAAGCGTGTGCTGCTTGGGCATTTTGGCGATGCCGCACGGAGCTATGGACCGTTATGAACTCAAATGCAGGCTAATTGCGGACGAGACGACGTTGTAACGGCCGACACGCACGAGCTTCGCGATCAGAAGCAAAGGGCGAGAGGAATCGACAGGGCGCCCGGGAACAGGCTCCGTCGATTCATCGCATGGAGAGCCAAGAAATTATGCAAAAAACGAAACGAGATGAGCGACGAGGCTAAAGCTGACACCAAAAGGTGGTCTGTCGCATGACGGCCCGAGCATTTCCATGACGAGGGAGGGACGTTGGAAGCTGGCCATGCGATTATCTAATAATCTGGGGTCGTCACATGGCGCTGCGGGGCCGAACCTCCGAGCTCTCCAGGCACCGATGCCGCGATCCCCATATTACATGGCCTGCATTTCTTGAAAATGAAATGCAGATGTTACAGCCTCGTCACGGATACACGTATGAAACGTAAACATGCGATCATTCCTCAGTTCTCATTCGATACGTCAACTTCGGCCTTGCGCCGTACGTGTCTCGACTAAGCTCTATCATTTGCCCTTTTCAATGGTACACAAGCCAGCACGTGGGCGCCCATCAAGTGTCCAAGTTCTACGATCCATTTACTTTCTATATATTCAAGGCGTCGAGCCTGATTCTCCAGTGCCCGGAGAAATACTGAAATGCGTGTAGCAAAGAAACAGGGAAGCAACCACAACAGCGAATCCGGCTCTCGCCGGCTGCTTATTGGTCTGCCGCCTCCGCGAAAAAGACAGCCAGCTCCTTTCATTTTTTGTCGTTTCTTCTCCAGCAGTGTCCCAAAGGGCTCACGGGGAGGAAGTCAGGTCCTAAATGCAAGTTTGAAACAAACCCAAGGCCAATCAGATATTTCAAAGGAAAAGCTCCGCAATAAAACTCCAGGAAAATGGTCCAGATTTCGAAACCAAAACTGCAACACTCAATACGTTGCCTCAGTCATGCTGAAAAAGCCTGCTGATGGACTCGCCGTGATGGACGCGGCGGATTGCCTCGGCAAAGATCGGTGAAATGTCCAGAACCTCCAGCTTGGGGCACAATCGAGCATGCTCGTCCTGGGGAACCGAGTTGGTGACAACGATCTTGTCGATGGCGGAGGCGTTGAGTCGCGAGATGGCATCCCCGCTAAAGACGCCGTGAGTGAGAAGGGCGTAGACTTTGGTTGCGCCTTCACGCTTAAGCAGCTTGGCCGCCCGTGTGATGGTGTTGGCAGTATCACCAAGATCGTCGACGAGGATGCAGACACGTTTGGCAATATCGCCAACGAGCATCATGCTGGCGTTGCGCTGGTCGGTAAACTTGATGGGACGACGTTCCTGGGGCCTCGTGAGCAGGAATCTAGACAGAGAGTCAGGGTGTACTACCTTGTGGATGAGAGCAAAGTCCATCTTGAGGCTGTCGGCAATGAGGGTGGCTCGCTTGGCGCCGCCGGCATCGGGAGAAACAACCACGGCGTCCTTGTAGTCGGGTATATGCTTCTGGATGTAGTTCTGGATGAGCGGCCTCCCGTAGAGGTTGTCAACGGGGATGTCAAAGAAGCCCTGGTATTGCGGGTCGTGCAGGTCCATGGTGATGATGTGGTCGGCGCCGGCACACGTCAGGAGGTCGGCGACGAGGGTTCCGGCCTGAGCAACCCACTGCTTGTAGCCCGCCTTGGGCTGGAAGGCGGAGATGGCGCTTGGGTTCTCGTAGTCGTGTGTCGTGTAGCTTCGCTGGGAGGAAGCGGAGCCCTCGGCGTGATGACCGCGACCATTGGAGCTAAGGCTGGACACGGTATCCGACCTCTTGGGCAGATTCTCTCTGCCATTGTCGGCGCCATTGCCCTCGGTTGGCTCGCCATCTTCCGCGATGGAGCTCTTGGACAGCTTTTCGGCGAGGTTATAGACGCCATTGGTGAGGCCGTTGCTTCGAGGACCGCCAGGGCGAGGCGTGGCCGGCACGCTCTCGAACGTGTAATCCTTTCTGCCCTGGCCGTCGGACGGCTTGGACAGGGGGGCGCCGGATTTGTTATACGGCCAGTCGGGCTGTCGCGAGTAGGGGAAGAGCGGGACGACAGCGGTGACGCGCTTTGCAGATCCCGTCTTGCAGGCAGAGATCATGATGCAGAGGTCGATGAGGTTGTTGTTGACGCTGCCGGAGCCAGACTGGATGATGTAGACATCTTTGCCGCGGACCGAGTCCTTGATCTCGCAGCGGGACTCGCCTCCCGAGAACCTGGTGAGGATGCGGTCGCAAGCCGGGATGCAGAGGAAGTTGCAAACATTTTCCGTCAACTGCGGATGCGAATTGCCGCCGAGGAGCACGATGTTGCGGACCATGACTCGGTGTCGCGGTATGTCTCTGGGCAACTCTCTGTCGTTTCTGCTTCCACCAGCACTCGGTCGACCGGAAGATGGATGTCCAAGGCGGTCGGAAAGACCCAAGGTGCGAGGGGGTTGGTCTCGTGCGCGAGCAAGCCAGCCGCCTTACGAATGAGGGACAGCTTCTTGGGCCTTGGGGACGTTTTTTTCGTCCCCGCCAGACCCGTCGAGTGGGGAGTCTGGAGCCGACGTCAGAGGCTACAGCCGAGGATTCGGGTGCTGGCCGATTGCGGCGGCAGAGGCTTTTGGAGGTGAGCGACGGAGGGGCACGGCGGCGGCAGCGACCAGAAAGGGAGCGCAGACGATGTTAGAGCAGCATCGCGGCGAATGGACAATTAGCTTGCGGAAGGGTGAAGAGATGCTGAGGATGATGGAGAGGAGCTGGCTGGCGCGTCCCGACGAGACTTTTCGCTCTGACTCAGGTACCTTTTGACGGCGAGGACAGTATGAGTTCCGCGTCGTGGGGGAGAAAATTACTCCTCAGGCGTGGTGGGGTTGCATCTCCCTGCAATGGCGCAAGCCAGTATCCCAGTGCAGGAAACCCCCAATCCTCACTGTGATTAGCTGCTGCCTTGCGCTGGGACTAGTACAGTGGCCCTCGTCACCGACCGCTCAGTGGTCGAGGCCGCGAGACCCCTCGGTACATGTGCTTGCACAGTGCCGCGGCTTCTGGCGGCTAAGCTACGAGAACGGGCAGGTACTGCGAGGACGCGGACGAGCCCCCGTATACTGACAACTTGGCTACCTGTCTTGTGGCTCTGAGAGTGTTTCAATAGACTTTCCCGAATGTCAAAGTGCTCTCACAAGCATTTTGGTTCTCCAAAAAGGCTTCCGACAGCTCTTTTTCCCTGGAAGAAAGCGGCGCACGCGCAGGGCTGCGGGAGCCGTAGCGTTCCCCCGAGGCCCTGTGGTTCGCAGCCACAGCGCTCTAGGCCATGGGTGCCCAGTAGTGGGCGCCACCCGTCATCATGACGCTGATTGGCTGCCTGGAGCTCTCGGCGCCGTACTGCAAGCACTGGGGGAAAAAATTGGCCTCACGGCCATTGGAGAGCACAGCTTCGAGAAGCGAATGGCCAAGGGATTGAGAAGCTATCTGAGACATCATTTCGCGGTGCGCCAAACGGGCTCTTAGCTCGGATCCTGCAGCCTGCCAGCAGAGCCTCATTTAGCCTGCTTTTTCTGCGCAAACACCCACCGCACCCAATCCCGGCCCTTGAACCAACGCCGACCCCTACCACTGCCAACCCAGCCAGCCATCAGCCATGAAGGTCATCGAGTCCCAATCGGCCGTCTTGTCCAACTATGAGGTCTACCAGCACCTCGTGGACCAGCGCCAGCGCTACAAGCCCACGAAGCGCCGCGGGCCGCCCAATCTGGAGATGGTGGTCAAGGAGGTGGGTGCAGCCTTCGAAGGCCTTACTACCGACGGCGAGCTGACCAGAGGTTGCGACCAGGTGCTGCAATACCTCAAGAGCCCTCCTAATCCTTTGAGCCAGGTCCCCGTCACCTACGGCCCGCAGTGCATCTCTGAGCTCCTCGAGCGGTTGCGTCCTTACGAGCTGTCCAAGGGCGAGGTCATCATGATCCTGAACCTCCGCCCCGCTTCTGTCGCCGCTCTGAACACCGTTGTCGAGGACATGTCTGAACGCTTTAGCGATGACCAGCAAGAGGAAATGGTCAACATCGTCGCCCAAGTCCTCGGTCAGTTCGAGGCTGATGCTGCCGCGGCTGATGAAGCAGGGGACGCTGCCGGTGCTGCGGAAGCAGCCGACGTAAACATGCATGACGCTGCAGCTGCGTAAAGTCCACGGCTCGTCCAGCAGCTAAGCCCGGCGGCGTTTGGCTCCATGAATCGAGCCGAAGACATCTCACACGGCTATCTCTGACGCCACTACTCAGAGCACCGTGCAGCCGCCCTTGGTCTGGCCCCCGAGCTTCGTCGTCGTCCCAATGGCGGTCTTGCAGATGTCCTCAAACGCCAGCTCAACCAGCTCTCCCGTCACTGCAGAGCACTCGACATAGCGGTCTGCCCTCATCGTCTGTGCCACCTGGTACGCCTCCTGCGGAAGGATGATTCCGTTGGGGTCCGTCTCGGATCTTAGATCACGCTTCAGCCCGAGGATCACGACTGGCAGGCTGTCGCTCCGCTCAAACGCCCTCTTCACCTCATTTATCCACTATTTCCATGGTCAGCACCAGATAGGACATATTCCGAGCATGTACGGCAGAGAGACTGACGTATCGCTTCATGTTGATGAGACTCAGTCGCTGGCTGATATCGTAGCAGATGACGATGACGTCGGGGTCCATGAGCCGCCAGTTGTCGGGGCTGGAGGTGTCGTGGAACTCTAATCGGTAGCTTTGGGGGCCGATATTTATGTTGAACATGTACGGCTGGTCAATGTCGCGGAGGAGCGGGATCGGATTCGCGTGTTCGCCGGCACTCAGCCTCCTAGTTAGAGAGTCAACACTTGTGAGTTTGACAGGTTTGACAACCTAGATAGGGGATCACAAACGATAGAAAGGTGGTCTTGCCGCATTTATCATCCCCTACCAGAAGCACTTTGACAACCTCGGTATCCATGTTTTCCTGGCTAGCGAAGTGAGACGTATCAGTGAGTGAGGAGGATGGAAGGGTGAGTGCTGATATGATGATTGAAGCAATGGCGTAAAGGGCCTCTGTGTGGCGCAAAGACGCCACAGCAGCTGCGTCAGCCACAATTAAAGAAGCCCGCTTTTGCTTGTGTCTCCAGCATCGTCTTTGAAAGCGCTGTTAGAAATAAAATCTGCACCAATTTACATGCGTCTTGTCCGCGGCAGCTTTGGGCGCGGTGTTTCTGTCGGCGTCGTCCCCGGAGCCTGCAGACCCAAGGCAGCCCAGCATTGCCGCCATATCTCGTCTTCAGAACACTCAGAGGGCTTGCGGCCACCCAGGCGGGTGAACCCTCATCGCAACATGTCTGGCGAAACCAACTACAACAGCTGGACCAAGACGGGTCTCATACAGAGGCTCAAGGAACTGGAGTCCGAGCTGAAAATGCGTCCAGCAGCACCAGTCGAACCGGCAGCACCCCAGGATGAGCCATCCGGGACGGTGACCTCGGCGGTTGATGCAACGGCGCCCCCGAAGGTGAAGGCGCCGAAGGGGAAGCGCAAGATGGACCCCTCGAGATACTCGACGCGCTACATTGCCATAAAGCTGGCGTATCTTGGCAAAAACTACGGCGGCTTCGAGTTCCAGGCCATGGGAAATCAGCCATCCATCGAGGAGGAATTGTGGCAGGCTCTCACCAAGTCATGCCTCATATTCCCTGACGATGAAAACGTGGTCCAGTTCGACTGCTGCGAGTACTCGAAATGCGGGCGGACTGACCGCGGCGTGAGCGCCTTTGGTCAGGTCATAGGACTGAGAGTGAGGAGCAATCGACCCTTGCCCGCCACGCACGCGAAACCGGATGGAAGCGACGGGGTTGAGCAGGACGCTGTCATGACGGAGACGGAGACGGAAGAGGGTGCCGACCATTCGAGGCCGTTTGACGACATCAAGGACGAACTCTGCTACCCGAGGATTCTGAACCGCCTCCTCCCCAACGACATCCGCGCCTTGGCATGGTGCCCGTCCCCCCCTCCCGATTTTTCAGCTCGCTTCTCGTGCCGCGAGCGCCAATATAGGTACTTCTTCACCCAACCGGCATTTGCGCCAGAGCCAGCGTCCCTGGAGCCGCCGGCCAAGAGCGGCGGCTCCAAGGTCAAGACAGGGTGGCTCGACATTGACGCGATGCGCGAGGCGGCCAAACGCTTCGAGGGCGAGCACGACTTCCGCAACGTCTGCAAGATCGACCCGGCGAAGCAAATCACCAACTTCAACAGGCGCATCTTCGAGTCCGATATCGTCGAGGTCAAGGACGTGAGCACGGCGCTGCCGTACCTGCAGAGCGCCAACTTCGCGGCGCCGGGCATCGACAGCGGGCCGCACCCCAAGGTGTACTATTTCCACGTCCGGGGCTCGGCCTTCCTGTGGCATCAGATCCGCCACATGGTCGCCCTCCTCTTCCTCGTCGGCCAGGGGCTTGAGGCCCCGTCTCTCATCTCGGAGCTGCTCGACGTGAGCAAGACCCCGGGCAGGCCGAGCTACACAATGGCGGACGAGGTGCCGCTCGTGCTTTGGGACTGCATCTTTCCCGATCTGCGGGACGAAGCGTCGTCAACGCCGATGGACGTGCCCGACCGCAAGGATGCCTTGGAGTGGATATGGGTCGGGGATGAATACGCGCCCAACAAGTTTGGCCAGTATGGGCTCATGGACGGCATGTGGGAGCTCTGGCGAGAGAAGAAGATGGACGAACTGCTCGCCAACCAGCTGTTGCAGCAAATTTCGCAGCAGGGTTCCTTACCGCAGAAAGGCGGAAAGGCCAAGGCCAGTGCGAGGATTTACGAGGGCGGCAACAGCGGGCGCTTGGGCGGCAGGTATGTGCCCGTGATGAAAAAGGAGATGCTCCAGTCACCCGAGGAGCAGAATGACAAGTATGCGAAGCGCAAGGGCTACGCAGACGCCGAGGACATGAGGGCGCAAAAGGGCATTGGCAGGAGAAAATATGACGAGACCATGGCGGACGAGTAGATACTCGTCTCCCGCAAATTCAGACGTTGAAAAGACGACCCAGTCACGTCGCAACGCAGTCTTGGCTTGTGAAGGAATCCAATGCTTTGTATTACGAGCTTCTTGGGGGTATCACATGCCTGCATCAAGAGGCCCGTCTACACCGTCTGTCCCTTCTCCTCGACCCGTCCCTCGTACAGGCATTCCCTCGCGCCCCTCCACACCGTCTCGACAATCTTGCGCCGCGGCAGCAGGCCCGGGAAGACAACGACGACGTCGTCCTCGCCCTCGACGACGACAATGAGGTAGTAGCGCACCTCGGGCCCGCGAAAGGCCTCGTTGACGAAGATGTCCTGTATCTTCTCCGTCGGGATGAAGCGCGTGGCGGCGCTCGTAAAGTACGTCTTGGGCGACTCGGTCGTCTGGACGCCCAGCCCGCGCAGGACCAGCAGCGACTCGTGTGCGTGCACCCGCAGCCCGACCAGGTAGAAGACGGCGGCGGCGGCGGGGAGCAGCGCCGCCAGCGGGACGGCCAGGGCGGCGCGGGCGAGCAGCTGGCCCGGCGGCGACCGCTCGAAGGCGTCGAGGGCGAACCACAGAGCCGCGGCGGACAGGGGCGTGTCGGGCTGGGGCGGCGGCGACGCGGGCCGCGGGGCGGCGAGCGGGCATGCGGCCCAGCGGGCGTGCAGGACGAGCAGCGTCGCGAGGGAGAAGAGGACGCGCAGCAGCAGGAGCAGCAGGCGGAGGACGCGCAGGCGGAGCGTCGCGGGCGGGAGGGTGGTGACGGTGAACTCGGCGGCGGTGGGCGAGGGCCGCCGGATGCGCAGGCGGGGGCCCGTGGTGAGCATTGGCGCCGTGTGGTGTGGTCAGACGTCGTGGTGTTGCTGATGGCGGCCGTTGGGATAGGGTGGCAGCGGGAGCTCAGGACGGAGCAGCAGCAGCAACAGCAACAGCCACGGCCACGGCCCGCTCAGACAGAGAGCCGTCGGGTGCGCGTCGCGAAGCTGGGGCCGCTGCAGACTGAAGCAACGCACGCCATAAAAGTGGTTGCCAACGTCCACGGGAGCCAGGGGTCGGTCGGGACGACTGCTGCTCGGTGAAGCGGCGCGAGGAGGGAGCTGGCCGTGGTGAGAGCACGAACGTCCACTGGAACGAAGCCCGCCCCGCGCCGACAATTTCTCCGTAACCCATAGGGTCTATAGGGCAAAATAAGGCGCCAAAACCCTCGGCTGTAATGGTCCAACGGCGAAGTCTCTCGCACCTATCTCGCTCCTCTCCTTCCAACTCAACCCCGTAAGATCCCCCCCGTCGGCGCCCAGCCCGAACGCTGCGGTGGCTGCCCGCTCGCGCAGGCAACTCGCGACGTCGGTAAAAAATTTATTGCGGCCCTAAGCACTGGAGATGACCCTTGAGGGAGGATTCACTCTGCAGAGACCTCTCCCCCGTCGCGTGGCGGGCTGGATCACGACCGCGGGGGGCTTGGGTTGGAAGGGCGAGATGGAGAATGGCAACGCCTCTTATTTTTTTGCATTTTTTTTTTACTTCCACTGCGCTCTCTTACACGCAGCGCAAAATTACCGTCGCATTTTCTTTTCCATCAGAGACTTGGTCGAACCACCTGTCGGCGCTGCAAGTGTCGAGACGGCGCGTTTCCACCGGCGCTCGAACCCCTCCTGGGTGCGTGTTCGTTTGTGCCAATACATGAAGTCATCACCACCGACTAACACAACCTTGCTAGGCACAATCGGCCTCGCCTTTAGACCAACACCGCGTACTGCACTTCACTTCACTGCTCAGTGTCAAATGCGCAAATCAAGACGTCTTCCATTGAATCACAAAGCGTCATCGCCACGTACTGCTGCAGCTACTTCATCCCCTTCCTCCATTCAAACAAGGTGCCGTGAGGCATCATTGTAAAGGCATGCCCGCCGCCTTTCGGCTGCATAGTCCCCAACCCTTTTGTCGTCTGTGTAGACTCCCAATCCTCGGCCTCCCGCAGCATCGTCATCAATCGTAGAGCCAAGAAAGCTGCTTACTCAGTGAAGATCCGATACAAGTGCTCAGTCCATATGTCCAACAGAAATTCAATCGACGCGATATTGACATTTCACTACCGTGGTAGTTATAAAAAAAGGGGAATTTCAAGGAAAGTTCACTAAGAAAGAAGAAGAGTAATCACCATCTCTAAAACACTGCTTTCCTGAAGACTGCAAATCTGAATCTGTAAATCTTTGCGTCGTAAATCGCTGTGCCACTCGAAAGAGAACTGTCACCATCACGTGGCGCGAACCAACTTCACCTCTCTGATAGGAGAGTCAACGAACGTCGTGTCACCGAAGAAAAGTGTTGGCGGGGCCCAGTCGCCGTGCAAGGAGTTGGAATGATTAGGAGGGGGGCCGCCTATCAAAAGTGCAAAAGAGGACTTGAAATCAAATCATCTCGCTGCGGTGCAGTCCAGTGGACAAATGCTTGCCTATCACTTCAGTGGGAGACCGAATCACGTCCGTGTCGTACATCACTGCCGGTGGTATCCCGGTGACCGGAGATCTGAGCTGACCCATGGGCATGAGGTTACTTTCCAGAGATGTATCGATCGACGGGGATCTGACGCTCCTGCTGGCATCCTTGCGCCCGCGACTGGCAGACCTGAAACGCTCTGTTGCTTTGGAGAAGCGCCCGGAGATGCTGCCGTCGCCAATGCTACGGCCTCGATTGTGGCCTCTTGAGGGGGGTGCTGGCGGCGGAAGCAATGGCACCATGCCGTCGTTTGGCGCCGCCACAGGGGCATTGTCATCATCGTCCATGACAATCTCAATCATGCCAGAGGCAACTGCGCCTTGATTGTGAGCCCTTCGTGCGTGCGGTAGGGGTGCAGGCGGAGGTGGCGGCGGAACGGCCAAATGCTGAAGCTCCTTCAACATCGGCGGCGCGGGAGGTGGCGGAGGCGGAGGCGGCGGCACGGGCTCCTCATGAGATCGTCTTCTCTCACCACCCACAATCTCATCAATCCCCCGAATCTCGCGCACGTTGGCACTTCTTCCAGAACGCGCCGGGATAGGCTCATCAGGAATAGGGGCGGACATGCTTCGTGGAATCGCCAGCCGCTGCGGAGGCTGATACACCGTCGACGGAAGCAACGTCAAGGGCTCGGATCCTTCCTCCTTGTCAGGGGAGGTGCTGGGCGAATGGGCAAACGTGGCCGGAACCGGCGGGACTTCCGGCTGGTCCTTGGCTGCTCTATTGCTGTTTTCAGCGGCCATAATCAGCCGCATGGCCTTGGGTGTAGCTGGCAACCCAAAGTGCGGGCCACTGCGGGCGTACATGCTCTTGGGCGGCTCAGTGGCACAACGTGGAGGCACATTTTCGCATTCATCCTTTGGCGCAGACATCTCGACTCCGACCCTCCCGATGGCTGGGTCGAAGTCATTGGGATGTGGGATCTGAGGAGCTTGCGGCCGCTTGGCAAGTGACTTGCGACGTTCCTCAAGCTCACGAGCGGCCTGTTCTTTCTTACGCTGGCGTTCATCCTTCATCTGTCGCAAATCACCTGCGTGCTCCGTCGACACGGCTCTTCCCTGGGCGGGGGCGGGCGCGGGCGGATTGTTGCTGATCACCTCGGGCAGATCTCTGCGACGAGTCTCGGAATGCTCTCGCCTAGTAACGGTTGGTGAGTTGAGGCCACGGCTTGCACTGCGACTGTGCTTCGCGCGGAAGTTCTCTTGCGCCATCATGGCATTCTTAAAATCCTCTTCATCTTCAGAGCCTTGGTAGTGCAAAGCGCCGGCAGACATAGGAAGCGGTGATGATGGCGATCGTTGATGAGAGTCGTCGCGGCCACTAGTCCTTCCGCGAATGTCCAGGGCTGCAGGTTGGGGCCGACCATCAGGGCTCCTGCGATTGCTTCCACGACTCGACGTTCGGCTCGTCGTCTTGGGTTTCTGGCCACTTATCTTCCTGACGGTAACTGGCTCTCCGCCCTCTACAAACCTGGGGGTGCTCAAGATGGCCAGATCTTCTGGAGACATGGGAATTGGGGATGTAGGTGACCGCTTGGCTTTAGTCCAGCTCCGAACCGAGGTGCGGCCGCGCTCCTCCGATGCTTCCCTGGATTTGGCTCTCCTTTCACGGCTGCCATGGCGGCCACGAGAAGACTCGCGGGCCCTCTCTTTGCTGTCGTGCCTCCGGTTTTTCTTTGAATAATGCTGGGCAGCTTCAAGGCTGTGGATGTAGTCATCTCGGTGCCTGGCAGTGTTTCGCAAGCTACGCCCTGCGCTAGAGTTGGAGGTTATGGAGCTGGCGACCGAGCCGGGACCGCGGCGTCGTGTTGGCCAGTGAAAGCGAGTTGACGAGGTGACCGACTGCTCTGGCGATGTCACTTCCGCCGTGGAGGGTTGCTCGGTGTGCACCTGAAGGTTAATGCCGTGGGGTATTCGATCTCGAGAGCCATTCCGGCGGCTTGATTGGGCTTCTTGCATCTTCGCCAGGAGGTCGTGATCTGGCGACGGTGGCCGCTCGCCCTCGTGGCCTGTCACGACGCGCTTATACCGGTCGCGCATCATCATTGGGCTCGCAGTTGCCGCGCGCTGCAGCACTGTTCCTACGGCGAAGTTATCGTGCCCATTGGACGGGGTACGCCCGTGGCCCTGGCGAGGTTCGGCTTGTCCTGCAGGGGTATCGGCCTGCTCGATGGGTTGAATCAAAGCGCGATTCAGGTCCGAAGGGATCTCTCCGATAGAGGGAAGTCTCCCCCGGCCGATGGTTGGACCGCCTGCGCGGGCTGATGTAGGGGTGTTGAATCTGCTGTTGTTCGATGGGCGGAGGAAAGCTGTGGCGGCCTCGTAGGAGCCCCCGGGTGAAATGGCCGATTCGGCGATAGGTGTCACACCTGCTGCGATTGGAGTCTTTCCTCCGTCGGCTTGCGAGTAGAACCTAGACTTCTGGCTCTGGTCTCCGAATGAGGTGATGAGCTTCAAAGCTGACGACTTGGCGATACTCCGCTGCGGGCCACGCTGGAAGCCAGGTGGCGAGAGCGGTGGACTCAGTACCTCGGGGATACTTGGCGTAATGCTTTGAAAGCTAAGCTGGGCCGCTGAAGGCGAGCTCCAGGGCTCTGTCGACTCTTGATCAGTGCAGGCAAAACATCGAATCGCCAGCTGCTGCTGGCCATGTTGAACAGCCCACTCCCCCCATTTCCGGATAATGGCCGCCTGCCGTTCCCAGACACTGGGAAACGCCACGCAAGTGAGAATCAATGCCTCCATGTATCGTTTATGCGAGACGTAGATTTCAATGGCATCGTTGTGATCGCCCATGCCCAGCATAATCGTCACGGCGACATGGACGTCGCCGCTCTCCAGCAGCCGCTGGACGTACGAACGTCCAATCTTATGCTGTGCTTGCTGGCCACCAATCCCGCTCAAGGCTAGGAGCATCCAATCCGAAGAGGTCATGTTTTCTGAGCTGCCGGTCATGATGTCAGCATCCATGTCGCCCAGCCATTTGGCGAGCAGGATACGACCAGCCGATCCGGCTGGATGCCTGCTCATCTCGTCCCGGATCAGATCCTCGACCTCCTTGTGCCAGCCGAAAATTGTGCTAAGCATTTGGCGCCGGAGATCATCGTTTGTGAGGCGAGAGTTGTCCAATCGCATCGGGTGTTTATAGGGAATGTCGGTAAGCCGCGTCCGGGTAAACTTGAAAAGGTCGTGAACCTTGTTGTCGTCGGGGCTGCGGGGGACCTCATGCCTCAAGCGTGACGGCTTGTGTCTGGATCGAGAAGAGGCCATCGACGGGCCACTTGTTGTTCCAAAAGAATAGCCCATAGAGTAGTTGTCAACGTCCCGTCTCAAAGCTACGGAGGACTTCAGAGAGGATCCTGCGGAGATGTAGGTGTTGTCAGTCAGCCCTCGTGACCTCAGTGACCCGTTGTTGCGCCCCGGCGTCCGGGAGCCGGCGGATGACTTGGAGTGCGAGGACAAGCCACTCCGGCTTGATACCGGGCTCGCGGAGTCGTATGAGAACTCGTTCCCCGAGTCTATAGCCTGGCGTTTAGAAAACCGAGCAAACGGAGACAGGTGGTCTTCATCGCTTTCTGAAACGCCCATCTCGACAGGAACCGAGCTGGTTTCAGACTCGGATGTGTTTATCGTGGTTGCAGAATGCGCCGACTTGTTTCCTGGCTCCTCGATGGAGTTTGGCGGCGATGGTGGCAAGAGGTTTGCAGGATGCTGGACGTTGGCTACCATAATGGACGGCGAGTTCAAGTCAAATTGCTGCACCGTGCCATTGAGTCCAATGGTGAAAAGGCTGGCGCCGGGTCCGTACACAGCCAACCCCTTGACATGTTCAAGCGTTGGAATAGAGTCAAAAGTGACGTGCTTCGTCCGGACATCCCATGATAGCGTCTCTCTGTTCGAGTGATGTCAGTGACTGGCTGCGCCTGCAGTTAAGCGCGCGCGTAGGAGGTGGTGGCAAAGTTCGACGTACGAGTCTGAAAATTGAATGATGCGACCGTTTTTCGACCATCCCATCCAATTAGGCCCTGCTACAAAACTTTCTCTTCTTTTCAGTATCCTGACGACCTTGGCCGGGTCATCAGCGCTGTATGACTTGGACACGCTCCAGACTCGAAGGTCGCCGTCGTGGGTTTGCACAGCCAGCATATCCGACTTTTGCCGCGACGATGAGGCGTGCCATGCAAGTGTCACGATAGGCGATGGGCCTCTTGACGTTGTCAAATTGTGTAAGATAGTGAAACGAGGTTGCAGCGTCGCAATCAAGAGCGAGCCATTTTGATAACTTCAAAAAGCCGTCAGTGTCACGATAGGCGCTCGCATTGCTTCCAAACAGACTCACCCAATCGCAAAGGTCCGGCAGTCAGAGGAAGGTGCTAAAGCGGTCACTGCTATCTGGTCAATCGTCCTCGATGAAATGTGCTCAGAAGTGGTGGGCTCAAAGAGAATAATGGCCCCTTGCGTGTTACCTGCAAGGAGAGAGATGTCAGTCGCACGTACACAAAGACCGAACAAAATGGTTCATGCAGCTTACCGAAGGCGACGTTCCCGTTGCGCATCCAGGCGGCCACTGTAAGATGTTCATATGATGCAAAGCGGGCCACTTCGTCGCCCGTCATCAGGTCCCATACGATGGCTTCCTGGCCCGCATCGTAACTCACAACGAGGCGGCCTGCACCGACCTCGCTTTGGTTATCCACGGCAAGTAATTGAACATCCTTTGCATGCCTGGAGAATCTCCGCTCAATGGTGAGCGTGTCGTGATGGCAGCATACAATCGAGGGGCCTTGGGCATAAAGAAACATAGAGGCCGTTGCGGCGCTTGGGTCGAAGAGCTTGATGTCCTGAACGGACGGCATCGTGGTGGCGTCCTGCACATGGGCACCTCTTGCGGTTGAGGACCTCCCAGAGCTCATAGCAGTGCGGTTCCGCGACGAGGCAGAGGCAGACATGACGGGCTTGATATAGACCAATCTGGTAAGGCTGCCAGCTTCTCCGTTGCGCCGGGCGCCCGCAGGTGAGGACGCTTCGATCAGGGCCCCGCAGAAATTGTGCCTCCTTCGGGATGTTCGAGGGTGACAATACCCGTGGAACGGTACTTCCACCGCACCACGGGGTCGTAAGGTTGGTCGAACCTATCTATCGGGGATGCGATTACGGCGCGAACCTTGGGAACTAGGCGGCAGGTGGCGCTTCAGTCAGTCCGATACCACGACATGGAACGCGCGTGGACGCTCGCGCGCCGACAAAATAACCTCGTGGAGGCTGGACCTCCCTCGAAGTCAATACAGGAGAGATCGTATCGAGGCGGTTGAGTGGGCGGCGGGATGGCACAGCGAATGCGGTTGGCCGGGCGGTATGAGATTTCGGGTGGCAGGCGAGGGGGGTCAGCTCAACCTGGCAGACGCTGCGAATGTATGTCTCGGTTGTAATTGCAATGCGGTGAGTTGCCTGGTCAGAGAATACGGATTGACGGCGGGCGCAGCAGTGCTTTTGCACGAGGATGCGTGCAGGCTGGCGCAGATGAGGAGCAGCTTGTCTTGTCCGTGACGTCCAAAAGAGGAGAGGCTGTGGGCCAGGGTCGGCGCTTGTTTCGTGCCGTCTGGGGGCTTCTCGTGGTTGGGGGTTACACGGGAAAGACGCAGACGCAGACGCAGACGCAGGCGAAAGATATGCGAGGTCCGTCGAACTGAGCGAGGTACGGAGCGCTGTGGCCTGCGAGAGCGGCGACGAGCTGGGGTGTTGCACAAGAAGCTACGAGACGACAAGAGATGGGAAGAGAGGAAGGAAGAGAGGTGCCGCGGGAGGAGGTTGCAGCCAGAAACACGACACCGGGGAGGCGATGTGAGCGAGGAAGACAAAGGCCGCCCGCGCAGGGGACGAAGGATCCATGGGAATGGTTGGCTAGACGGGCGACAGATGGGGAACAGGAGCAGAGAGCATGGCTGGCGAGAGGTGGTGTGACGGCTGGCCCATCCCATCAACCCATGAACAGAGAGCGAGATAATAGTCGCAGCGGCTAGGGAGCAGATGGCTGCGTGCTGGCCTGTCAGTGGATGAGAGCTGGCGACCACATAAAATTAGAGCCCTGGCCACTGTGGAAGCGGATGCGGACCGGCCAGCCATGCCCCTGGACGGGTGTCTTGTGCATGGCCCGAGCTGGGGTTGATTGCCCATCTCGCTCGTCGAGGCGAGCCAGAGGCCGTGGATGGGCCGCACGCGCGCGTGCGCCAGTTGACATGGGTGCCAGTCTGCACGACGAGGGGACCCGCTCGTGCGTGCGTGTGCGTGAGCCATGTCCGGAGAGCGAGGCGAATCCAGTCTCTTCATCGGGTCTGAATCAATCTCGAAGCGGTTGCGTGGGCCATCGAGCAGAACACACGGGCTGCCCCTCCTGGCGGCAGCCCCCATGTCTAGCCCCCGTACGGGTACTTGTATGGGGCCGCGTGCCCTTGTTGGCTAATGGCGATATCAGTCTCGTCAGCAGCGCGTGCAGCGTCATGATTCCATCTGTGCTGCGCTTCGACTGCTCCTCCGGCGCCTCAGCGCACGCGCAGAGCATTCGCGGCAAGGGAGCCCTCGCTCAGCCTGTTACCGGCTGCAGCGCCGCATCTGCACAGTTGCACCGAAGACGATCGCCTGTGCCAGGCTCATGGCCCTGTAAGGTACAGGGTCTGTGGTGGGAGGGGCGCCGAGCCAGTCCCGCCACTGCCAGTAAGGCATGCCAGCGTCGTCCTCGCCCGTCGCCAGAGCCATGCTGCCATGCTGCCACGCCTTGCCATACCAAGCAGCGTGCAATGGAGGATCCATGAGGGGAACAAGACGTGTGGTTGGGCTCTGCTGCTGCGGTCGAAAGCGGGGCAGCGACAGGCGACGTTCAATGGAAGGCGGCGTCGTAGCGCCGACGTCTGCGCCTGCCCGTGATTGGCGGCGCGGGATGCAAGTGCGCGCAAGGAGCCATCCAATCAGGCGCCCGATCACGCCGCTCGACAGGGATCTAATCGCCCTCTCCCGGCCGCTACTTCCCACCTCCCGCCCCCCGTGTGCCGGTGGGTCCTGGTTCCTGGACCCTGGGGCAAGGGCTCTCCTCTCGTACCGCTGCTGCCCGCTGGGTTCAACGACGATCTTGTGTTGGGTTTGCTCCAATCGCTCTCCGCATTCAACTGACGACATTTCCGCCATTCCTGTTGTTGCAAAACATTCGCGGCCCTGTCTTTCCATCTCCGTCTTCGGGCCGTCCCAGGAAGCAAGCATCGAATTTGAGCACACCGCAAATACCGCCAATAGCGGCGAATTCGCATTGGCCGCCGTTGACGCTCCCCGCGGCCTTGCTTGCCCCAGCACTGCTGCCCTTGACGCTCACCAGCTCGGACTACAGACTGCCTACCTCGCACATGCGCTACAAAGCCTTTCGCCGCGCCGCAGGACAATGATACCCAAGTTGCCAAGCTGACAGCCTGGCGTAGGAACCCGGCCCCACTGCTGGCCGCCATGTTCCGGATCGGCTCCGTCAGCCTGCCAACTGGGAATGCCTGTCCTGCCTGTCTTACACTCAATGCCGCCACCACCACCGACAGCAATTGGGCACGGGCATACTCCGTAGACACCGCCACAGCTGGGGAAAAGAGGCATCGGGAGCCAAAGACGGAGCCTGGTCTGCTGGAATATGGGCACTCTATTTCACACTCGCAAGCCCCGACATCGAGGCCCCCAATAGTAGCTTTTTGACCACCACCACATTCATGCAGAATTCATGCAAGAACTACTGCGCCTCCGGCTCTGCTTCGTAACCGGCCGCGAAATAATAACTCGACATCAGCTCGTGTCCATTGGGGTCTGCCGCGTCGGGCTGTGCATCTATATTTGACCTGCGACCATCTCCTTCTAAACCGCTTCAGGTTCCTGACCAACTGAGAAGATTCCATTCCTGACGACGTCATTTGTATCCGGCCCCAACGTGGCCGCCACGTAGAACCTGGGATCTTCTTGTTGCCTTAACTAATGTCGCGTCTCTCTCTCTCTGCCCTGCACCACTGAGGGAAAAGGATAATGTGAAAGCGAGAACGGCCACTAATACGCAAGGGCTGGACCTAATCCTTGCCGCTACTGCAATCACCAGCTTCCACCGTAAGCTCCCCTTAGTCAATGCTTAGGCGCAGAACAAAGACTGGGGCTATCGTCACTGCTCCCGCGACACGGAGGAGACTCACACATTTTTCAGATGAAAATAAGAGCAGCGCGGCTTCCGGTAACGTACAAACGTGCAGAAACATGCCGGTGTCGCGGCCGCTCTACCCCAGGCCTGCTGCCGTACTACCTTGCGGCTGTTTCACGCGGTTCCTGGCATAATGCATCCCATCTCTCGGCGCACGAAAAAATCTGTTTCCCTCAGAGCGTGACAGCGGAGCTCGTATCAGCGCAGAGCCACGGCAAGGGCTTGTCACACCTTACTACCGTGCTTCTCATTCGATGGCCCAGGGATCTGATGCTGAGTTCGAGAAGCGCTCGTGACCACAGGCATAATTGAGCAATATTAGTATTCTTGAGGCTGATACTCGCAACCCTCAAGGATATACTGGATACACAACGATATTTTCCCCGCTCTCAATCTGCAGCCGGGTACAAAACCACAAGGCCATTGTTGTAGGCTCGGGCTGATAATGGACATCGATGGCATTGACAAATTGTGCTCTACGTGTCGCAGTTGGACCACATGCATCCCATGATTCCCTGCCTCCGTATCACACCATCCTAACCGTTACGTCTGCTTGAGCCTTGCCCCCAAGTCCCGAGCCGGGAGCTGGGTTCAACCTTTCCCTTCCTAGCTGTAGCCTCACAACGATCAGCTGCAGTGAGACTTGTCAGGGTCATCACCAACAGGTAGCAAGGGATCTGCACACCACCAGGGAGCGGGAAGCGTCCACAAAAATGCCCGTCGCTCACATTGGTGCCTGCAGATGGTCTCAAGATCCTATCGACTACGGAGTACGGATCACGGACTAGATAGGTGGATGCCCGACATCAGCTCTGTGCCGCATTAGTTCCAACAACGGCTCCTCCGCCAACGCTGCCATCTCATCACACTCATCCACCCACCACCTGCACCTTCATCGAGGTGCGTGTTCCCCGCGCGGTCGCATAGGTAGCCCGCTGGGTTGTCTGTGCGCTGGCGCCACTTGGCCGTTGCGGTGCACCCTTCTGAAGCAGGAACTATACGTATTAGGCGTCAAGCCCGCACGATCACGACGTCTCTTTCTCACCTGTTCATTAAAATTGCGGGCAGTGTAACAGTCGGCATGTGTGTACGGGAGTAGAGCATCTATTCAATATTTCGAATCGGCTTGAGTGAGTCCCAGGCGCGTTGATGATTCGCCGATGATGTATAATTGCCCAGCGCCACCGGGAAATGTGAAGATCATCGATCCAAATATGCGAGGCTACTGAGCTGGTTGGTTGAAGAAGAAGGGTGATCTAGGCATAAGGAATACCGTTGGACATACATCCCCGGCCAAAAGAACAGGTGTTTTCCCGTTCCGAGATGCCAGAAAGTAGGGCCCCTTTGAACAGTCCAGGTCCGTCTGCTCCTCAGGATTAAAGTAAGTGCATGGAAATAAGGCCAATTGCCGGCTTCGATGTGAGCGAACAGTCCCTGCAAACGGTAACCTCATCCGGAGACCCTTACTCAGAAGCACAGGCACCGGATGCTACGCCGCCCGAACATCACATTGAGCAGGGCATCGCATCGGAGCCTAACGTCCCGTCAGACAACGTCGCGTCTGCGCTGCGCTGGCAACTCGCAGTGGGAAAAGTTTTGCCCGCTCGCTTGACATCTCAGCCTGTCCATCACGGTCTCGTCACAACGCCACCATTGCGACCCTCCTCAGCGAGTCAAAAAAGACCCTTGGATCTCACAATCATCTCATCACCCTCAACCGCAAAGGCAGCCGGAACAAAACAAGCAACTCAGTGTCGGGTTTTCCCCTTCCCCGCTGCAGGCCATGCAAGCCATCCCTTCCCGTCACGTTGCAGCGCGCGACCGCCGCCGCCGCCACTACGTCTCTTTGCACGGGGTTGGTTGGGCTTGATTGCTTCTTTCGCTGCAAGGCTTCTGGTTCATATTGACTTCCCCGCGCGCGGCATGGCTCGCTGGACTCGGCTGCGGACGCAGGCAACTCGACTCGAGAGGTGTTGGGCAGCGCCGTCGTTGAAAGAAAAAGGGCATCGTTGCGTCGCGCTCCAGGATGCGGCGTAAATGTTGGGCGCAGAGGGACCGATAGGCTTGGGGAGCAACGGTTCTTGACCGGTCGGGCAGAGACGAGGCCATACCCAGCCCGGGGAGGAACTTGCCCCCATCGGTTGCCATCCGTGACTAGGTGGCAATGAACTGTCATAACTGTGAATGGCCATTCTGGTAAGTTTTCGTTGTACGTCGCAAGCCACCTTTAGGCCGCGAACAATATCAAATTATGGGTAATCGTGCTGCAGCAGTGAGTCTATGATACCAACCAGCAGCTTGAATGTTCGAAGAACGTCCGGTGCAGAGAATGCAGGATCAGAGAATGAAGGACGTGGCTACAGAAGAAAGACGTCCACAGGCGCCTTCCTCTGCTGCTGGTGCCAAGCCTCTGTCCCGCATTCACGAGTCCTCTGGCCAGCATTGCCAGCATTGCGAGTCGAGGCGTCACGACGGGGCATAATGAAGTAGACGAAATCATGTATGTAATTGTGAACTATCTAGGCCCTGCTAGCCAGAAAGGGGGGTATCTTGCAGGATAGTAAATCTTCAAAATAAATAATTGTGAGCATGACATTGTTGACGCTCATATCCCAGTGATGAACAGGGAGTATGCTGTTGCTGCTGCGGCTGCTGCCCTTTGAGGCACGCCTATAACCCATCTAACCCGATGTATTTCGCCATCCCGCTGATAAACAAAAACTTGGTATCCGCTATGATCAAGATGGCAATGACGCTCCGCTGAAGTTTCAAGGGGGGAAAAAATGAACATGAAGAGAAAACAAATCATGAAGCATGTGCAAGACACTCCCTGGGACTGGTGCCCGATAGAAATGACATGTGAAGAGGCGTGGCTGGTGCCCATAGGCCCCAACGACCTTGACGCCTTGTGATTGAAATACCGAAATTGTGGGCCAACGAGGTGAGTGACCGAATGCATCAACGGTAGGAAGAGTCAAGTCAAGGTGTGAACGAGCCGCCGTGACCATCTTGGGCGAATGACACGTGCGCCGCTGACCCCGGTGTGAAAGCTTGTGAGACTGAGAGGCCCGACGGGGTGTTATCGGCGGCGGCAAGAAAGCGACCGAAAACCCGTGACGCGCCAGTCGCTGTCCCAATCGAGCAGCGACAGCGCAGCCGCCAGCGGCTTGTGGGCGCTGTGGTGTAGGCGGGCATGTGCGAGTGGGGCCGGAGCGCCTCGGCAGCGCGTCTTCCGGTTGGTCCCGGAGAGTGAGATCGGGGTCCTTGGTAGAGCAGCCTGCTCGTGACTCAGACGCGCTGACTACCTCGGGCCGCTGACAGGTACGTAAGCAGGGAAGATCGACGAGGACGGAGCTGCAAGGCCGGAGCTGAGCTGCCCATCGATTGCGCGACCGGGGGGTGGCCTGTGGCTTCCGACTTCTCCCATCCCGGCGCGGCTGTCGTCATTTTCGCGGCCCGCCCGCAGTGGCGGACAGACGCCTCGGCGAGAATGATTTGCTTCCAACCGTGCAATTTTCGTGGTATGCCAACATCGGGACCCGTGCTGTGGGTAAGTTGCTGCTGGCTGAGCATGCAGTCCTAGGCGTGAACAGCGGGCGGCCAGATTTCACGTGGTGTGGGGTAGTAAGATCTGGAGATGGTGGTGGGGTATCGCGCTCCCTGGGGAACATGTCTGAGTCGTGTAAGTGAGATGGTCGCGACGCTACGAGAGCGCGTCCGTACTCACAATGCGGAAAGTTGCAGTCGGGCAAAACAGGAGGCCCGGTGAACGATGCCTCACTCGCTGCCTTCGGTAATGGTTGTCAGACAGGCGGGCTTCGCCTTGGGGCTCTTCTTGGGACTGCTGCGACGCGCCCGCAGGATCGTTTGCCGCCGCCTCTCCTTCTCCTGCTTGACCTGGCGGATGTACTCGCGCTGCAGCAAAACTCTCTCGCGCTCCATTCGCAGCAGCTCCTCTTCAGAGACATGCGGCGATGAAATAGCAGTGGCCATAGGCGAGGAGGTGCTGGATGTGCTGGAGACGCTGCGGGCGTCGTCGTCGAAGGGGTCGCAGAGAAAGAGGTCGTCGTCGGAGAGGAACGAGGTGGCGCGCGGCTCCTCGTGCTCCGAATCGGACAGAGATGAGCGACGCGGCCACGACGGAAACGCGCAGCTCGCGTCGTGTGTGCGGATGTTGTTGGAGGTGATGTCCATGGGCGCAGACATGGCGCTCATGGAGCTGTACGAGCCGTATGAGCCGTACATGGTTGACGTCGCTGGTGCAAGTCGCAGATAGATGTGCTCTGGGAGATCTTGCTGTGGTTCGGGAACCAGACCGGAGGATTGTATCGGGGCCAGAGCTCTTATATCCAGCAACAGATTGCAAGATGACTCGGTAAGACTGATCGCGTCCCTCGGTTGAAGTTTGTCGGTCGGGTGTCGGAGCCCGTGCGCCACCGAGTGCTTGGAGCTTGATGTGCGAGGACTTTTCGGGGCGGCCAAAACTGATGGTGGTGTAGGTATACGAGTAGGTATCCGTAGCGCTGGAATCGCAGCTGGTGTATGGGACTCTTCTTGTTTGTCTGTGGGCAAGTGCTGCGCACGCGGTGTCGAGGGTATTAGCGAGAAGCTTGTTTGCGAGGACGAGGAAAGCGGCGTGGAAGGTGGACGCGGCGAGGATAATAAATCTGACGGTACGTGATGGCAGAAGCAGGCAGCCGATCCGAAGGGAGTGATCGATATATACCAAGCGTCGCGGCACATGTGTGAATCATCTGCTGGGGGGGAGTCTCGGGACTGGCTGTCAAGGGGGGGCGTGGGAGGGGCGTGTGCGGAAGACGGGGGACAGGGAACGGGGAACGGGGACGGGGGCGCGGGAGAGTCGCGACGAGATAACGTCGCCGCCGCTCGGTGGATGGGCGGACGGAGGCGCTGTAGCGACTGCCCCAGCGCAGCAGGCCCCCAAAACGCCCGGCGCTCGGCCACTGCAGCGCACTGGACACCGCAGTTTGGCGGTGCCCAAACAGCGCTCTGCGCCTGGACTGGCGGTCGGGTCGCGTCTTCTGACCGCCTCGGCGGCCGCCACGATTGGCCCCCTCGGACCGCGAACAAAGCCCTCCGCCTCTCCCCGTGGGGGGGCGTGTGCGAGCGCGTGCGTCCAGTCGCAAACAGAAGCTGGACCCGAAGGGGCGAAGGGAAGCCGTCGACTTCTCTCCTCGCCCACCGACCGAGCGCCGACCAGAGGGCGACGAAGGGCGCTGCGGCCAACCGCGTGTGCGACGCCGACGAGTAGGATGCCCGCGCAAGCAGCTGCCTGCTGCCCGCTTTCACGTCCGGTGTTGGGCGGGCCAACGATGGACGGCCCTCCGGTCCTTGCGCTGCTCCCCCCTCATCGTGTCGGCGTTGCTGAAAGCAGGCGGATGGATGACGAGGGAGCGCGTTGCAGGGAAGCCTCCCGGCCTGGAGCCGGCACTGTGGTAACTGGCAAGCCTTGCCGTACAATTTCGTTCTCAGATGCGCCATCCGCGATGACAGGGCAGCCTCCACGGGGCGGGCCCCCACCCGGCCGGCTCACCGCCCCCCAGCTTCCGGAGGCGGATATCAGGGTCTTGAATCTTGATGGGCTGGGATGGGGCAGCAAGCAAAAGGAAGCGGCGGCAATCATTTCGCGGGCGTGACCCGGGAAACCGAAACGACGGTCCGCCAACAGGCCCATTGCATCCCGGAAGGGGGTTAACGTTGCAGAATGTCCTTTTTTCCTTCTCCCGCGTTTAGCTCCCGCGAACAAACCAGTTTTGTCTCTGTCGTCTCCTCAGCCAGAGGAAAGAGGCAACGCATGCGCCAGTCTGTCCATGCGCGCCCTCACCCGCGCCTCAAATGACACTTATTATTACTGCTTTGCTTGTCTTGGTGTTGTCGCGCGCTGGCCAAAGACACGGACGATTCTGTGAAATCTGACAGCTCGCGAGCCATGCTGCCGCACCACTACGCTGGCTTTGAAATGCAGCAAATACCTTAGTTCGAGCTCGCCCAAGAAGGACGAAGCAAAGCCTCTGATTCAATACTTCGGTCTGGGCCATCGACAGCGCTACGGATGCTACGTGCCCCCACCGGCGCAAGCGGTTGGTTGGCGGTCGAGATTCGCGGATAGCACCATGAATCCATTAGGAATCGGCGCGCCTTTTCGTAGACTTGTTTCGTCGTCGGAGAGGATTACGGAAGGATGAAGGTGAATCATAAGACCGGGGTCGCATTTGCTCACTCTTCGTCGTGATCGGTGTCAGCTTAACTGCCCGTACCATTGTAAGCCCGCCAAGTCTTCATTTATCCCGACGCCGCGCATCCATCCCACAGCGCCGCTTCCTGTGCTCGCCTTAAACGGCTGCCTGCGGCAACCTCCAACCTCATCGCGCTCCACGCATCCCGACTCGACGATGCGTCAGCCTCAGCATCGCCGGCGTGAATCACCACCGTCATTGGCAAACCCCAAAGCAGAGCGGGCGGTCGGGACGAGCAAACGGGAGGCACGGAGGGAGGCTTTGTAATATAATCCGCTGGCCTGTGGAAACACGAGCAAGCTGCAGCCCTGTCAGCACGCGTGCATCCATTGCGCCGGGCGACGGCGTTGTTTGGTCTGCTTTGCTATGTCGTGTATGAGTCAGTATGGCGGACGACCATCTCGTCGTGCACCGCCCATGTGCGATGGAGGGGCGTGCCGGCACGACGCTCGATCGCATGTACGGAGTATCCGCGTCCGCATTCTTACCTGAAGCTGAGCCATGTATCCGTACGTGGAACGGAGCACACGGGGCCCCAATAAAGCACCGCATGCCCGACAAGGCCCTGGGCTGGATTTCGTCCCAAATGCGCACGCGCGTACGGGCTGCCCGTGGCGGATGCGCCAAGCCAGATGCTTATGGCAGCATATCGCTCCTCCTCCTCCTCCTCCTCCTCCAGCTCTGGATCCTTCACTTTCGTCATCGCCGCCTTCATCGCCGACCCTTGCCGGACCGCGCAGGCAGGTAGCAAAGACCGGTCGGGTAGCCGTGCCGCAACTGTCCACGTCTACGAAGTACCTTTTGCTTGGAAAACACAGGCGCAGCAACGCGTACCGTCAGATACGCCTCCGAGCTCGCCGATGGTGTCATTCTCGCTTCGGGCGCCCGACGGTACCTTCCCACCGGAACTTGAAATCTGCAACGTTGACCGCCAGTCCAGTGTCAGGCAGGTGGGATGCACCCTTGACACACACCTTCCCCGTCCAGCTCAACGCTGCAAGCGAGGTACGTACCGCTTTTAGCTCGCCAAGCCCGCTTCTTTTCCCGGGGAAGTCGGTCCCCACACCTGGGTCGGCCCGGGCGGTCGGGCTGTTAGCGCTGCTCACGGGGACTGGCAGGACTCCGGAGACCCTGAAACCCTGTCCTGCTGCAATCAAGTATTTCCGCAACGCCTGCAGCGGATGTGCGAGATTCAATCATTCGCTTGCGCGGCCACATCTCCGACTCTCAACGGGTCCGCGAGCCTTGCGGTTTCGCTTTTGGCTGTTTGAAATTGAGCTGAGCAGGCTCTGCCGCAAGACGCCAGGGCCAGCGCCTGCCGCAGCCGCCTCGTCATTACACCGAAGGCGGTCTACTCGTAATCATCTCGAAATGTGGCTCTCCATGCCCTTCACTCGTATTCCCCATCCGCAGAAGAAGCAAACCCAGCGCACCGGATCGTTCGTCCCGCCGCGCCACCGGGCAGTGGGTGCACGCAGGCGCATGAACCCATTTCCGCTCCCATATCGGCCTTAAAGTCTCGAGACGATGCGGCTCACTTCACGTTGTCGGACGACCTCGAGGTGTCAATGTGAGCTTGGCCGTCTCCGTGCGACCACCCATGGTGCTCGTGCTATTTTTTTTTTGTTTCCCCTTGTTTCGAGACGTTGGCTGCCCTGTCGTTTCCGAGTACGAGCTTGTTGGGTGGCAATACCAATGCTCGGACTCCGTGCTATTGTTGCTCGTGCGGCGTGCCCGATGCCATTATTAGACGCAAGGCACCGTTGTTTCATGACGGGTCCTTGCTTGGCAGACAGACGCTATCCTGCAGATCGACTGGAACGCTCAGATCTGGTGTTCCGGGTTGCGGGGTCCGCGTCCCGGAGGCGCGCAGCATCGGTCGGTCTCCGGCCCTCTAGGTGAAGAACGACCTTGAGCTGTCCACGTCGCTAGATCAGGCGCCGTTGCTACGTCCGCATTTCCTCGGTCGGCCACCAGAGGAGACGACTATACTTCTCTTAAACGAGTGCTGAGATAAGGTGCGGAGTATAGTCGTCATATGTTGGTGGCTTTCTTGTCATACATACACTGGCTGCACTCGGCGAGCGCTCCATCGGTCAAGCTGCCCAACGGCGGCAGACTTCAGCACCCAAAACATCTCACCGGTCCCGCGACTCCGCCCCATCGCACCCTCCTCGTACAAGAGCCCGCTTCAACACTTCGCGAGCCCTCCTCCGGCTTCTTGCGTCCGCTGCCCCATCCGGCCGTCCCCAGTCCGCCACGTTTGCAAGCCTGCCTCGCACTGTCGCAGCGCCACCGAGGGACAAACTTTGGTTTCTGATCGCGGGCAGCCTCCCGGCCGCCACACCGCAGCGTTTGGTCTTTGCCGGCGTCGTAGCCGCATCGCCCCTGATGCCATCAAGGTTTGGCCCGATCTGAGTGTCTTCGCCGTTCGGGAAAAAGGAAACATCGAAAACGTTTGGCTGACGGGGAACCCGGAAGCTCGCCTAGCACATCCCCGCTCCCGTCCCCCGGCTGCCGTCTTGTTTCGACAGGGGGGGGCAATCCCGTTGGGCGGCGGCAAGGCTTGGATTTCGGTGGTTCGTCGGTGCTTGCTTGCATCCGGCAGCTAGGTAGGTTTTGTCTTTTGTCGTAGATCACCTCATTGTCCTAGCGCTGTTGCCGGGGGTAGAAAATTGGTATAGGGTATACTGACATCCATGCCATGTGAATAAACATTGCGTGTCCGAGCTGTTCCTGAGACAGCATCGCAAACAACTGCCAACCGCAGCTTCTTCACAAAATCTGACCATTCTGCCGCCGTGTGTGACAGAGCGGGTGCTTGCGTCTTGTTTCCTCATCGCTTCGTTGGCGTCACTAAGGCGCGAAGCCCGGCTACAGATAGACTTAAAGCAATGTTGCTCTACTCTTGTCTCAGCGGTATTTCCAACCGTTGGTTGCTAGACATGAAAACAAAAGCGGAGATTCTGGTGGATCTAAGCTTTTGGATCACGTTCGCAGCCGGGGAAAATCGTGAACGTGTGCGAACGTTGGCCAGCGTATATACGTTGGCTCTTAAACGTGGCTTTCGTCGGAACACATGATGGCGTCCGAATGCTCTCCTTCATCAACCCTTGATTAGGAACCGCGTCATCCCACTTATCAAGCCAACATAAGGGTTCATTTCTGGCTACCCAACCAAATAGGGCCTGAGCATTATATACACCCCTGATCATTTGCCAGACCATCGCGGACTTGTTTGTTTACAGACGAACATCCCACGATCTTTGTGACCGAATTCCGCTGCATTTCGTCCCAAAGAATATCATTTGTCGGCCCGTGATCCTGACTTGACATCTCTCAAGGCTAACGTCAATGAGACACGATCGAACAGGGACCAAGCCCGACCTCGTGAGGCTTTTCGAGGCACGAGATGTTCGTTTTCAAACTCCGGTGGTGAGACAACGAACAAATCGCCTTCTCTCACAAGAATGAGGCTCTGTGAGCGTCGCTCACACCGAACCACACACAAGCATAGACAGGGGTACGATTTTGTCCCGATGGCAGGCATCGCAGTCCGTGAACAACTAATCGAAGACCAGTGTTGTGGGCACACTTGCTTGTTTCGGGATACTCCTGCTTGATGTTGAAGTCAGGGACCCCCCGAAATCTGCCGCATCCAGAATATTGCTGGGCAACGCTGCTGGTCCTCCTGGATCCGAATGGACCCCAACAGCGAAGGCGGAATGCTCAGCCCGGTGTTGGGCCCGGAAAAAGCCAAAGCATTCTGGATGTCAGATGGCCAGTTGCGGTTTCCATTCAGTCATCCAGTGTTATCCTTAATTGTATCATGTATACGGAGTAGAGTAGGCGTGGCTGTTGGTCGGAATCTGGGGCTCTCCGAGGTCTCAATGCTACCCTGCACATCGCTACCTACCGGTTCCATCCTGCAACCGTCAGATAGCCATTTGGGATCTGGACAATTGGTGGCGATTCTCTTGACCGGACTTGAAAGTGTTATTCCGATAATCTTCTTGTATGCTGGGTCCTCTCCATTTCCCCCGTCATCCATTCTCCCTTTTTAAGGAAGAGTGTTTCACGCATTTTGAGATTTCGCTTATACCGAATGCATAGACACCACGGCAGAAGAAACGTATACACTCCACGCAACGTGCTATAGTAACGTGAATACCAGCTAATATTTCTCGGAACTCTCGAAGTCATATGTCAAATGGATATATAGGACTCGGAATACTGGAAACACCAGTGTATGTATTCTTGATGCTCACTTAGTCAAAGTCGTATCAAAATGTGGCACCGCGAAGAAATCCATACGCCCAGAACGCCGTGGCCATATTATAAGAAAAACACTGCCCCAAGAGGAGAGACGCATCGTTTAACTTCGCAGGGCTTGCAAACGATTCCTCATCTGGTCCATCATGGCCTCTGCGTCCTCCTCTTCCTCCTCCTCCTGCGCTGCCACCGGCTTCTGGGGCTCGGGTACAGGCGCCGCCGGCAGGCTGGGCTCTTTCCTGTCCTTGAGAATCTCGCCCAGGACCTTGTCGACCTCGCCCTCGGCCTCGTCGTCCTCCATCAGCATGTCGCCGTCCTCGGGTAGCGTGTCCTCGACCATCTCCTCGATGATGCCTGCCTTCATCAGCTCCACGCTAAGCTCGCCCATGGTGTGCGACAACTCGGGCAAGCGGATCAGAGTATTGACATCCTTCATGATTCCCACGCTGGCCTTGATGGAGCCCTCGATCTTGCGGACGGCGAAAGCCTCGTTGACCTGCATCTGCACCGAGTTGAGCTGCGCCTTGGCCGTGACGAGCCGAGCCGAGGTGCGTCGGGCGCGGACAAGCTCCCGGGCGAAGTCGCGGACTTCCTTTTGCGCCTGCTTGGACCGCGACGGGTCGCGCTGGGCGCGCCGATCGGCTTGAATGATGAGGTTCTTGGTCTTGACCTCGACGCCCTTGACGGTGCTGATGTCGCGATCGAGTTTACGGATGTTGGTGCGGAGGAGGGCGTTGCATTTTCGAACCTGGCATTTCAGTCAACGGCTGCTGCAAACAGAAGATGGGCTCTCGAGAGGGAGTGTCAGCGGCGCACCTGTGCTTGAGGGTCTGGCTTGGTGAAGAGCGCCCTGAATGTCTCCATGCTGCAGACGGAGGCGCTTCGGTGCCGATCGGGCGTACCGAGCTGGTGTTTGCAGATGCGTCCTTGTGCGTGCGCGCAAAGAGGGGTTGAGATTATAGGAAGTCGACGAGTCCCTCAGCTCCGGTAAGGGTATGGCAGGTGGTGGATGTGTGGGCGCGCTGATAGAAGTCGCAAGATGGTTACGTGCGACGTTGCCGCGCGAGGCTCCTGGTGGTGTAACCGTTAGCCCGAGGCTGAGAAGGGGTGGGGAGGGGCTGCCACTGCAACAGCGGACCGCCTGCCGGGTGCTCAGTACGAGTACCTGTAGTGCTCGTACTCGTGGGCACCTCAAGCGCTAAGCTTAAGGTGCCTTACCTTAAGGTATTGACCGACCACCGAACCGGCGTCTCTACGACTAATCGTAGTCGTGCTTACAGGCACCCAGCTACTGAAAAGCATCCCCTCCGGGCTCGGGCCACTCAACCCATTACGAGTACTTGCAAGAGCTGGCAAGGGGCTCAATTGAGCATCTTGGACGGTGGATGCCGAGAATGTGTCCACATACAATTGCGGGATTTCTCAGTCGTTTGATACGTAGCTCTTCCTCGTCAAGGAGGGCGTTGCTCCAACGGTCTCGCGCACTTGCGCAGCCCGAACTTGGGATGCTGGAGACAGTGAGTGCGAAGACGGCTGCAACCAGTCGTGCTGTATGCGGGGAGCTCTGTTGCTGGGCAGAGCTTCTGACAATGCCCGCGGGGGTCAAGGTTAGAGCGTTACCTTTTACCGGCATGAACAAAGGGCAACGGGCCCGTACCCGCTATCAGACCCAGCCAGCGCCGCATGCTGCCCCTCATCAGCCGCCCACCTAAGGCAACAAATCTTTCGACTTCCGGCACCTTCTACACTTGAGGTACGTACTCCGCACTACGTAAGGTACGGTACTCAGACTTAACGCTTACTTAGTGCTCTGCTCCCCGATTCTCTCGACAGCCTCGTTGGAAACTACATTCGAATACGCACCACAACTCTTGCTGCTCTCCTCTCTCCAGTGCGTCGCCTTCTCACCTCTCTCAGCTCCTCCGTTGCAGGGCACGCCGCTGACATTGCCGTTCGTCGCAGCTCCGCCAAGTAGTCGCTCCTCGCCTTGCTCCTCCCGTCGCTACCCCATCACAAAGCAAATATGACTGAGGTTTTGACTCCCGAGGGTACGTCATGATGGCAGATGGCCTTTTGGTGTCTGAGAGGCATCGTGTCAGCAATGGCCCTGAACTGACCGTTCTCGCTACAGTCCTCTGGGCCCAGCGCTCGTCCGTGTCGGATGCCGCTAAGAATTTCGTCTACCTGACCATCTCCGTCCCCGACGTCCCCAAGGAGGGCCTGCAGCTGGACCTCAAGCCCACCGGCCTGACATTCACCGGCGCCTCGAGCACCTTGAAGCGAAAGTACCACGTTGAGCTCGAGTTCTACGCCGAGATCGACCCCAAAGAGAGCAAGATCACCCACACGGGCAAGAACGTGGAGATGAAGCTGCAAAAGAAGGAGCTCAAGGAGGAGTACTGGCCACGACTGCTCAAGGACTCCAAGAAGCTCCACTTCCTCAAGACCGACTTCGACAAGTGGGTTGATGAGGATGAGCAAAACGAGGCTCCTGAGGACGACTTCTCCCAGTTTGGCGGTGGTACGTCTGGTCTATGGTTCCGGAGCGCAGATTCATCATAGCTAACTCAGCACAGCAGGTGGCATGCCTGGCATGGGAGGCATGGGCGGCGGTACGTGACAGCGAGCACCGACACTTCGGACGGCTCAACTCCCTTGCGCCGCAGAGACTGAGGATTTGCGCTGACATGAGTTCGCAGGTGACTTTGGCGGCATCGACTTTTCCAAGCTCGGCGGCGGTGCTGGCGGCATGCCCGACATGAGCGCCATGGGTCTCGAGGGGATGCCTGGCCTGAGCAGCTCTGGCCTTCCCGAGGAGGATGGCAGCGACGACGGCGATGATGCCGAGGACATGCCCGCCTTGGAGGAGGACGAAGCTGCCAAGAAGGCCTGAAGAGCTGAAGTGGACCAAGCCAGCTGGAGGTGAAGCGTGGTAGTGGGGATTATATCGCAAGATGCGCTTGTATCACCGCCAATTAATGCCTGTCCCTAGACTAAGAAATCAACACATTTATTGCGGTTTCACGTCGGGAGCGTGGAAGCGACGCAGGCTGGGAATCGATTGAGAAGAAGAGGAAGACGGAAAGAAAGACATCTTGACTGGTCAACTCCCATGTCGTGTGTGCCACCCCTTGCGCCTGACCGGTGGAGGGCTAGACGCCCAAGGCTGTCCGTGTCTCAGATTCAACGGTGCGCGCTGCCCCCCCCCCCCATCTCGGCTATCTGCGTCTTACGTGGTTCCCCAAGTCCAACCGTCACCGCTCGCCACACAGCGCCGGCCCCGCCCCGAATCTGTGTCGAGATGCGACTTCGCTCGAGGACTTCTGTCGAAATGCTGCCTCCCTCATGCCATGCTGCGTGCCTGCGCCACGCCCTCGCCGCCTGCCGCCCGCCCGCCCCCCTCATGGCAATCTCGGCCCCACCCATCCCATCTTACATCGTGAACCCGCCCGCAGCCAACAGCCCGCAGACCCCATCCGCCGCCCAATGCGTCCCTCTCGAGCGACGTCCGACAAGGACTCGAGCACCACGTGTCTCGTTCCCGTGTGCTGTGCTTGCCCGACGAATGTAACTTGCCAAGTGCGGTACCCGGTTTAGCCGCCGAGCCGGACGGCCTCATTTCCAACCCGCCTCCCGCCTTCGCACACGACCACCAAGCCCAACCGGTGTGACGTCCGCGGGCAGTCCAGATCCCGGCATGCCGGGTCCCAGAAGTGGTAGCTTCGGGCGCGTCCGCGGGTCATATGTTCGACAGGACCTGCGCGGCCGGCGCGCCTCTGCATCTCCCTCCTTTGACTACTCCGAGCCTCTCGCTCTCGTCGTTGCCGTGACGTCTCCCTGAGGGCGCTTCGAGTTGCCAGCCTCAATCAATCTTCATCAGAGTTTTCCATGGCGATGGCGTCGGCGACCACCCAGCAACGAACCACATACACGGCCCTCGACGCCGCTGGCGCGTCTCAGAGTGGCGCCTTCATAGCGGCGTGGCCCGCAGACGAACCCTATGCTCTTCCGTCACTCGAGGATGTGCCCGAGCCTTGGTCTGCAACATCGCGCTCCTCTTCTCCAAGGTCATCTTTGTGGTCCTTGCCTTCGTCGTCGTCGAGCACATGACGCCTGCCGGGCCACAAAGGAGCACACAACCACTCGGCCTCCCTTACGACACCGCAATTCGATGGAGTTGGAGGGGTGGCGCAGATAGAACATGATGCGCTTGACACGGAGTCTTGGGTATTGAGTGTATTACGCTGTTTGTACATATGAGAGCGCTCTCGACCTTCCCTCCCTGAGGCGCTTCGTGCAGCATCTAACAGGGCGTCAAGCAAATGATCAGTCTGGAGAGAACGAAACCTGGCCCAGTAGTCGTGTTATTGATCAACCTTCCTTCCCCAGATATGACGAAAACGTGACTCCCTTCTCCCAAAATAAAAGCATACTGATAATGGAACCGTGCGCTGTTCCTGCCCTGCAGTAATTCACGACCAGCGATTTGTTTTTGAAGATTTCAATGTTTTACCTCAAGCGACTTCAGATGACCCCGGCCTTGTTCCCGCACTCTGATGGTCATCACTGATAACGTACATCGTTAGCCTTGATCGTCTTAGCGCGTGGCAGACAATCATTTACGTACCATGATCTCATCCTCCATGGCGGCATCTCCGCCGGCCGCGCCAGTAGCAGCGTTGCCAGCATTCTCATTGCCACCATCTTTAACAAAGTAGTCAGCCATCTCGGAGTCGAGCTCCTCAGCGGTCTTCTTTGCAGGGCGAGCGTTCTTGCCGCGGCGCTTCTTGTTAGCACCGGGACCTCCCTTGCCAACCCCCCCCTTGGCCGAGGCAGCGTTCTGCTTGCCGGTGGCGGCAGACTTCGGGTGAGCCTTGGGCTGACTGCAAATCGCCAGAGTCAGCTTCTCGCAGCATATGGGGGCAAGCAAGCAAGAAACACTTACCTGGTACGTTCAGCCAGAGTCTTGACGGTAGGCATCACCTTGTCAGCCTGGGCGGCACCGACGACGATCTCGATCTGCTCCGAATTAGCCATTGTCTTTGTCCTTGACTTCGACACACGCGGGAATTTACCTTGATAGGGCGATTGTCCACGAGGAGGCCATTGAGCTTCTGGAAAGCTTTGCTGGCACCGTCGGCCTTGTGGAAGGTAACATTGGCGATGCCGCGGCTGACTGAGTTCGGGCCGTACACGAGATCAACCCTCTTGATGGGTCCAACTGACTGCACGAAGTATTCCTATCGCGAGGAGAGCTGTTAGTAATCGAAAGCTCGTAGTTGAATCAACACTGCTGAGTTCGTCTTCGACAGTCGTCTAACATCGTCCGGGGGTATCGCGACCGAATAAACGGGTGAGGACATCGAGATCCAAGCGAGTAGAGCAGTGGGCCATGTTAAATCCGATGAGCCCGTGAGACCAGTCTCCGGGCTGTCTCGCAAAGTCGAGACTGCCAAGCAGGTCCAGAGAGCACACAGTACCACGAGTAGCGAAAGCATTCTCGACGTCGTGAGTTGTGATGGTTTGCACAGACGCGGCGGGCTCGAGAGGTTGTCAATGAATGGCACCAATGACACTGCTCCCGTGCACACTGAGATGCACAATGTGCCCCCAATACTGCCTCTGGATTCGGGCGCTCGGCGCATGTGCTCACTGCTGTACTCGCTCGGACCCGAGTTCTTGGCAGCAACAGATCCCATTGCTCGGCGATCATCGCTAGCCACGCGCGAACCAATGCACATGGATTGCCGCAGTCCTGCAATCGCCGCCGCTTTATTAATGCTGACCAGGCATTGTGAGCGGCGTTTTGCGCGACGAGGCTGCTCTCAACTTCCAACACCGAGCACCTAGGCCCGGGTACTGCACGAGTTCTGGAAGGAGACGGGGCTTGATCCGTGGCTCGCGCCGTGAGGCGCATCTGGTTGGAGATTGCATCGCGACGTCGGCAGGAAAATAAGGAGAGCGGCGAGAGAATTAAGTCGAACAGAGTCCGGAGCGCACGGCGCTTCAACCGAAACATACCTTAATCTGCTGCTGCGACACATCCTTGGGCTGTAATCAAGTCAGCTTCTGCGCTTCAAGCATCTACTTCGCACGGAAGGCAAGATTTACTTACAAGGTTGCTGACGATGACCTTGCTTTCGCCAGTGAGAGCCGCAGCCTTGGTGGGTGCGGCTTTGGCGGCAGCGCCACGAGGGGCCTTAGTGGTCTTCTGAATGCCGCCAACGGGGGCAGTAACCGCCTCACGACCGGCAGGTCGTCGCTGCGAACGGCGGCGTCCGGCGGTGCGGCGTTGAGCCGAGACGATCTCGTCAAGGGGCTTATCGAGCTTGCCAGACATTGTGATGGTCGTGACGATGATGCTTGTGGATGGGTGAAAGAGCAGGAGCCGACAGAGAATGGCAGCGGCTGGTCAGGCTGATGGCTGATGCAAACGAGCCAAAAGGGAGCGCAGAAAGAGTGCTTCGCACGTCGTCCTTTTCAGAAGACTTGCTCGGAGTTCAAGGGACCGTTGTTGTCTGATGGAGAGCGCAAATAACAAGGTTTGAAGCGGAGGGTCGCAGCCGGCACGGACGGCGGTAATTGTCGAAGCAACAAAGAGCGGTCGTGCGGAGACGGCGCGCAGTCAATGAACAAGAACGGGAAACCGCTTGTTGGTGTTTGGGGCGATCAATAGGTGAGCGTGATGAACCAGTTGGTTGCGGAGGGAAGAAAGACGAGGCAGAAGCAGAGAGAAACAGGGACAAAGGCGACGCGGGCGGCGGGTGGGGCCACGGCAGGCGCAGGCAGGCACTGCTGCTGTTGCACCAGTCGCGAGTGACTCTGAGGCAGCGAGGCAGCGAGGCAGCGAGGCAGCGAGGCGGACAGCTGGCATATCACGTAAGCAGTAAGGCTTACGCGTGTGTGGGCCAATGGTAATCTAGTCAGCCGCCCCGCACCGTAATTACTCGCACTCGTAGACTCGGGCTACTGCGTAGTCGCGTCGCGGTTTGGGCGCAAGACAACATGGGCCCCGGGGCTGAATCAAGTGCATCACGTTCGGATAGCCATTTAATAGCAAATGGCCCAGTGGGTGGTCCACGCCGCCTGTTGCGCTCGAGACTGATTGGGGGGCAGAACCGCCACCGATTCCCGCAGGTATGTATGAGACGTGGTCTGGGGCATCAACCCAGCGCTGTCTGCTTCCGTATTATTACTCGCAAGATTCATTAAGAGCATGGCATGGTCTCGACGGTCAAAGGGCTCAGCGCATCTCGCACGATCATTTGCTGGAGAGGACGACTGCGGCAATGCGGGCAGCTCGTAAAACGCGGCTCCTCTGTCGAACTGCTCACAAATTGCTTGTTTTTGTTCGCATCGCAAGAAGAGTGCCCAAAAGTTGTCTCTGTTGACCTCGATTTACAAATTTGCAACGCCGCCTTGATTAAATCCTGCCGGAAGAGGGAATGGTGAAAAGAAGCTGGCTCAAATGCATTCTAAGCGACCAGCTGGGTGCCTGGTATTGCGCAATCGCGGTTTTCGTGCAATGGTCGAGATTCGACGTACATCATTTCCTGTTCCCAACTCCATAGACCCTCGACTGCGACTCCGTGCAGGGTACAATTACTGGCATGTTCCCGTCCATGCAGCACTCTCTAGGCGTGGTAGACGCCCGACCATCGATGGCTTCCGTGCCCAGTCCCGTTTGCCCTCGTCAACGCCTGATCGTACATGGCTCCTAGCCCAAGGTTCACGAGTGTGCATTGAAATGTTCAAAGTAGCCTTGGTATCGGGGGCGCCGAGACGCATTCGACTGGCTGATCTGCTCGACGCCTCGCATTTGTTTATCGCTTCGTGTCGCCTTTCCTTATTCTGCTTTCTTGATGGTTGCTGATTCCGGGACAGCGTTGGTTTCGAGGAAGTGATAGAGAACGATGAGAATCATGGACGCCGCGCCCAGGAAGATGGCGAGGCTGAAGAGGTCGCGGTCGGAAATCATCTTGGCGGTCGTAAGGCAGGCGGAAGTGACTGACAGATTCGCTGCCGCTCAGAGGTGGCTTCACAGTCACCTGTTAGCAAATTGAACTTGGCTCGTGAGGAAATGCCGAATGGCTTCAACTGACTGGCTGTGGTGGCGGGAAAATGCGAGCGACAGCTTCTCCAAGGGTTGTTGGATGTAGAGGACGGAAGGAGGACAGCTGTAGCTTTCAAGCTGCGTCAATGACCAATCAGGCTTAGCTTCGTCCCTTGGAGGGACCAATGCCTGGACTTCATCCATACCTTTGAGCCACGCATCTCATGGGCAGCGACGGAAAAAAGAGCACTCGATGAGGAAAGAGGCAGCGCAGCCGCTACAATTTTTACTAAAAAAGAGGCCAAGAAGTTGATTTGACCTCTCAGCTGGAGTGCGGATAGTTCACGACCTGCTTGTAAGTAAGCCTAGAAAGTACAGGAACACATTGTGGCGCACTGCCCCTCGCTGCTTGGTTGGTGGTAACGAGGGTCGGGCACGTGATCTCGGTGACTTCATCCACCACCAACCAAGACAGCCCACCAAAAGTGACGAAGCGCCAGGACCGTCTTTTTTTCAAAGGCTTTAACCAGCGACATCGACGACGACTCGGGCCCTCCACCATCTTCTGCATTTCAGGACTGTGGGTTTAGCGAGAAAGTCGACATCACAGAATCCTGCATCAACTCTCATTAGCGACCCTTTGCCTTATCGAATACCCCGCCCACCGCCGACAATGCCTCCCAAGAAGGCCGAACCCAAGGCCGGTGGCGGCAAGAAGCCGTCGGCGACCAAAATGGCCGAGGATCGGACTTTCGGCATGAAAAACAAGAAGGGAGCTGTTGCCCAGAAGCATATTGCTCAGATAACTACCAACCTCAAGGCTGGCGGTAGCGCCGAAGAGAAGAAGAAAGCCGCCGAGAAGGCTGCTCGGGAACGGGAGAAGAAGGCGGCCGAGGAAGCCAGGAAAGAAGCCGCCGCGCTCATGAACAGACCGGCGCAGATCCAAAAGGTTCCGTTCGGCGTGGACCCAAAGACGGTGGTCTGTATCTTCTTCAAGAAAGGTGACTGCGAGAAGGGCAAGAAATGCAAGTTCTCGCACGACCTGTCCATTGAACGCAAAACGGAAAAGAAAAATCTATACTCGGATTCAAGACAAGAGGAGGAAGCGGAAAAGAAAAAGCAAGAAACGTCTGCCGACTGGGACGAAGAACAACTGCGCAAGGTGGTGCTGTCCAAGAAGGGCAACCAAAAGACGACGACAGAGAAGGTCTGCAAGTATTTTATTTCGGCTATTGAGGATGGCAAGTACGGTTGGTTCTGGGTCTGTCCCAACGGCGCAGACAAATGCATGTACAGGCATGCTCTGCCACCTGGGTACGTTTTGTTACCTCTCTGGGCACGGGTCCTGCATTGGCACTAACACGAGACATAGATTCGTTCTCAAGACCAAAGAGCAAAGAGCGGCAGAAAAGGCACTCATGGACAAGTCTCCACTCAAAACTCTGACTCTCGAGGATTTCCTCGAATCGGAGCGACACAAGCTCACGGGCAACTTGACCCCCGTCACGCCGGAGTCGTTTGCCAAGTGGAAGAAGGAACGCCTGGACAAGAAGGCTGCGGAAGAGCAGGCTCGCAAAGCCAAGGAGAACACTGGCCGTGCCCTGTTCGAGAGCGGCAAGTGGCGCGACGAGGACGATTCCGACGACGACGACGACGAGGATGTTTGGAACTTGGAAAAGCTCAGGAACGAGACCGAGGCTATCCGCCAAAAGAAGGAGGAGGAGCGACTGGAGGGGTCGCTCGGGGTTGAGAGCTCATACCCAGCGACACCGGCGGAGGTTGTCGAGGCTGCAGAAACGGCAGAAAGTGAAAAGGCGGGGGCTTGAACGACATGATTCGATATCGTCGGAGAGCAAAGGCAATCCCGATGCTGTCAATAGACGCCAAGTAGGCGGAGGCAATTCCGAGCACTGCTGGAGAAGCTCACTGAGGTGAAGCTCCTGCTGGATGGAGGCGACGTTGTCGCCCCGAACGAATGAACACGTCCTGTTCGTTCCGCAGTATCAGGTAGCCCGTTAGTATTGGCTGGAGAGAAGCAAGCTCACATACAAGTGCAAATCTTGGTACAGAGTCGTCGGCCTACAGCCTATTGGAAATTTGCCGGGTCCCGTTTGATTCGTGCCCTCGATCATGTTGAGCCAGCTCGCCAATGGCGCGTGACACAGCCGGGCATGCGTGCGGCTTGCTGATGGGACCAAAGGCCATGCTGGTTGTGGTTGGTGACATCCACGGCTCCTTTTAGTCACGTTTAATGGAGCTGTATGTTTACGGGAACGACGAGCACGCGTGGCCGCACATGGCTGTGCCGATGATTGCCTCGCCTTTGCGGGGGAGATGGCTACTCGAACACACACGCAAGGGGCTTTGCGCGAGATGCGCGGGCAAGGTATGCAGGTGTAAGTTGCCCCGTACTCGTACATGCGCGCGGCGTCAATGGCGCCCTCGATAGGCAGTGTGGCATGTGAACTGCCGACGAGAGACGGCGACGGTGCAGGTAGCGCCCAGGTAGCTTCGACGGGCGGCGGGCGGGCGGCCTGGTGGGCGCGAGCCGGGCGCGACTCGCGAGCGACCCGGCGCGACGAGAGACGCCACCCAGAGCTGGGGAACGCTGCCATTGAACCGTTGGGGTGGCCCGTCCCCGCGGCCCAGAGCCAGGGATGGGCTGGGGGCAGGCTGGGGGCGCACGATCCGCGCTGGCGGGGGAGCTCTACAGCGGCCATCCATGACTTATGTACTAAGTTAGCACTGATGCACGAGCTGCACGGCACTCACTCTTAGCCTTTGACACCCCTCACCGTCCCGTCCATCCCACTCCACCTCGCTCGCTGCTCTGCTTCCATCTCTCGACTCCGCACGTTTCGTCCGCCCTCTCTTTCTCTCCCAGCCCTCATCCTCCGCGCCCATCATTGCCGACGGCCCATCTCGGCCCGCCACATCGCCTGCGACACCCCCGTCGTCGCACGAGACGGAGCCCCTCGTCAACACGCCGGCTGGCAGCTCCCCGCATCGCCGATACAGCTCCCGTCCTTGCTGGAGCTCGGGCTCGCATCCTCCCGCCGCAGAGGGCGTCTTGATGGACCTGTGGCTCCTGGCGACAGGTCGTGCTGCGTCCGCGCCCCAGACGCTGGTCTCGCTGTAGACCGCAGTCTGAACGCGCCGTGGCCGTCCTCGCCCGTTGCCCGACACCAGCCGCGTCCATCGCCGGGACAACCTCCAATCGTGCCCCCAAAGCATGACTGCTGAGGCCACGAGTGGTCACCAAGATGTTCCAGGCCGCCTCAACGCGTCAGCAGTCATGCCTCCTCAGACCGGGGGAAGAAGGGACAGGGCCAACTCGCTTGTCTGGCGCTACCGTACCGAGATAGCCGCCAGCTCCTCCAGCGTCTTCTCCACGCTGGCTGCTTTCCCGCTTGACAGCGTCAAGACTCGCATGCAAACATATCACTACCGCGGCTTTCTCGACTGTGTCAAGCACACCTACCAGACCGAGAAGCTGCCTGGTTTCTTTCGAGGTAGGCATCCCCGTCTCTCTATTGAAATCCCCTTTGATTGCCCTCAAGAAGCCCGCTGCGGCACTGCCTCTGCATCTCCATAAGCTATCCGTGTAATTGGTATCACACGCGCCCTCGGATTGGCCGTGCTAACTGCCGCTCCCTCGTAGGTGTCACTGCGCCAATGGTCAGCATCACCCTCGTCCGCACCGTCTCATTTTCCATCTACCAGCGAGCCAAATACCTCTACTCCAACTGGGTCAAGGAGAAACTCGGATACGACATCATCCGACACGTCAACACACCTGGGACCTATCCGAACTTGTACTCGATAGCTTGTTTTGGCGCGGCCGGCGCCACGGCGGGATCCGTCATCACCTTTCTGGCCTGTCCGTTTGAGCTGGCCAAGCTCAGCGCCCAGGTGTCTGTGCTACTTGCCGAGCGAGCAGGCAAATGTAAGAAGAGCCGTGCTCTGGCGACGAGCTACCAGAACAAGGGGACTCTCAAGACGATGGCGAACATTGTCAAGCATCGTGGAATTCTAGGGCTCTACACGGGTCTCCGATTACATCTCTGTGCGTGTCCCTGCGTGCATAGCGGAGTGTTGTCTTTGCTGACCGTGATTCATAGTGCGTGATACCTTGGGAACGTCGATATACTTCATGGTGTACGAGAGCGGCAAGCAACTCGGGACAACCTTTGCCGGCGACAGCCCAAACAGCAATAAGCTGGCTGTGGTTGCCGCTGGAGGGATGTGCGGGCTTGTGTCATGGGCTATGATCTGTGAGTAGCCCCCACATGTCTACAGGCGCCGAGGCACTGTAGCTGACGAGCGTGTAGATCCTATTGATTCTGCCAAGAGCATATACCAGAGAAACTCGCTGCTTTGCGCACGAGGCGACATGGCTGAACCGGCGCCCAAGATTGAGTTCTTCAAGCGCCACATGTACCGCGGCCTGGGTGTGTCTATGAGCCGGTCCTGCGTGGTCAATGCCATCTTCTTCTCCTCCTTCGAATTCGTCAAGAAGCGAATCAAGGAAGACGGCAAGGCTAAGACCTTATGATATAAGAGCAATAACAGTGAACAACGACAACGACGACGACGACAGGGACAGGCCAGGTTTCAGCTGTATTTTACCAATTTATTTTCCATTTCTTGTTGGCTTAGGAGAACCAGGCCATGTGCATCATGACGCAGTAGGGGGCCCAGGGCATCATTGTTGCTGCCTCCTTACCCCAGAGCCGGTCCGAGTATGGTGATGGCTGCAAGGATACCGCGGAGGTGGCGATGCGGCATGAAACAGCTTTTACACTGCCCTTGTGCAAACATCGATGGTTACACCACGGTCTGCAAACATGCAAACAACGGTGGTTAAAGTGTGCCTTTGCGCCGCCCAACGCAGCCTGTGTCCCTCTGGCCTATTGCTCGCTACCCTCTAGTGATGGCATTGCCCAAAGCCAACGTGTCATCCTCCTGGTGTTGGTTGTATAACCTATGCTGGTACCTCTTGGCCTGCAGCGGCGTTGTAATGCCACCGCTGCAGTCTCGTTTCCCGCAACCATGGAGATCGACTTGATCTTCCCACGCAACGAGACGTACGCGCCCTCGCCGCTGTTTCCCATTGTATTTGCAGTCCGCAACTCTCACCTCGCGGTGGCCTTCAAGCCTTGTATTTCTCTCCGTTTCTGGAGTGCGCACCGCGGGCTCCCCATCGTCACAGAGATCGAGGAGGACCTGGGATCGGACAACATCTCCAGCAGCGATCCATTCTTCTGGTATACATATTCCACTGACCTCACCGTCGAAGGTAGCTGGCTAGTCGAGTGGGATATTTGCACGCGAAACTGCACCGACTGCAGCGACTTCGTGGATCGTCGCGACACTGGAATCGGCTGGCAGCGAGATATTCAGACCCTCAACTTCACCACCAGGAACGGCGATCCGGGGCCAGACTTCGTCACTGCAACGGAAGCCGGCACATGTTCCAGAGTTCTTGGCCGCGCTTTCAACGTGAAATCCCTGAGAAGTGATGGCCGCAGAGATACTCGCCGCCGCGGCTGCCCCCGGTCGCGAGCTGTCCGCCCGAGAAGAATGCGGCAGGGCATGCTGGAAGCCTTCGGGTCGGGGCAGCGGCATGGATAGCTGTTGCTTCTGGCTGCCTCGGTTGGATGACCTTGAGATGATTGCCGCACTCCGTTAAACCCCAGCTTTCTGTCAATTGTTCAATTAGACTCCCCTTCTAGCCGCTGCTGTGCATGGGCAATAGCATCCTACAACCATGCAATAATCCACACTTGTCCAAGACGAGTGGAGCAAGTAGGTTCAGAAACGAGACTTCAAAGTTCGCAATGTAATTCCTGTACAGTCAATCCCACAGTTCGCAATGAGCTCGTCGTCGTTCCACCAGACGGAGATTGGGTGCCCACCGAATCTGGGGCCCGTTGCCGACATCGGCCGGTAGCCTGGGCCAGCAGGGGCGCACCCGATTCACCAGCGGCCGCTCCACCTTGGGCGACTTGAAGTGTCCCCAAGTCAGGTACCGGGCTGAGTATGGAGTGGATGGAACTGTCGCCGATGCCTTCAAGACGATGCTCGAACCGCCGCGGTAGAGGGGCATCGCAATGTCTCAACGGAAAAAAACAGAGGGACGCTCGCGTGCAGCGTGCCGCTACCCCCTTTCTTCTAAACTTCCTGAAAACTATGGGGGAGAAGAGACTTGACTTCCATCTCCAACAAGATCCCTCCCCTGCAATGACTCGAAAGGATGCTGAGATACTGACAAAACCATCCTCCCTCTCAAAAGTGAAGAAATAGAGTAAAAAGTACGTACATGGAAAGGGACCAGTCAAAACGCGCCACCCTCACCTTTCCATCTCTTGACCTTTCCAATTTCTCGCGGCGCAGATGTATATGTGTGAAATCTGTGTATCGATGCTGCTCTTCTTCTATGCCTCCGAGAGCTCCCGCTCAATCTCAGCCTTGACCAGATCGCGAACCTTTTGCCAGTCATTGGCCACGTCTGTGACCCTCTTTTCCTTCTGGTCCAGGCCGACAAACTCGGCCGGCAGGACCTTCTTCTCAAAATCAAAACCCTCTTCACCTTGAAGGGCCATGTCAACAGCCCCAGAGAACTTGGCTGGATGAGCAGTCGAAAGGGAGATGTGGTGGAGCTCGGGACCCGCGCGCTCGACAGACCTCAGCGTTGCGGCGATACCAACGGCGGTATGGGGGTCCAGGATGTAGCCAATCTTGCGATACGTGGCCTGGATGGTGTCGATGGTTTCGGTATCGTCGACACGCTCACTCTCAAAGTCTCGCTTGGCATACGTGAGCACGTCTTGGTAGACTGGTCCAAAAGCACCCGTCGCCTTGAGCTCCCTGAGCCACTTGCTCACCTCCTGACCTGCCTGCTTCTTATTCCAGACATCGTCCATCTTGGCGGTTTCGGCAAACTCGTACGCGAGGAACCAAAGGAGTCGCTCAAAGTTGCTCGAGACGAGAATGTCCATGGCAGGACTGAGCGTCTCCTTGGCGCCGTCTTCATGTGCCAGAACTCCGTCAGAAGCGAGACCTCCCGCAGCAGCGGCGCCTTCGGCCTTCTTCTTCTCATACTTGCCCGACTTCCAGAACCTATCGAGAATGTCGTTTTCGTTGGTAGCAATCACCAGCTTATCAACCGGCAGGCCCATGCGCATGGCAAAGTAACCAGCGAGGATATCACCGAAGTTGCCAGAGGGAACCACGAAGCGCAACTTGTCGCCGAGCTTGAAGTCAGCCTGGGACTTGACGAGAGAGAAGTATGAGTGAAAGTAGTAGACAATCTGGGCCAGAATTCGTGCCCAGTTGATCGAGTTTACGGCGCCGAGGTTCAGGGACCTATTGGCATCGGCATCTCCCAGAATGGACTTTAGGATGTCCTATAATATGATGTCAGGAGGGTGTCCATCAACAGGGGTGGCTCCCAGCCTAACGTACTTGGCAGTCATCAAAGGTACCCTTGATAGCGAGGTTGTGGACGTTCTTGTCGGGAACTGTGGTCATCTGCAGCTCCTGGATGGGGCTCACGCGCCCCTTTGGGTACATGATGAAGACGGATACGTCCTGCTTTCCCCTCAGGCCGTAAATGGCAGCAGACCCCGTGTCGCCGCTCGTGGCGCCGACCACAGTCAGGTGATGTCGATCTGCAGAAGCGTAAGATAATGTGCATTTAACACTTTTGGAGCCATGCAAGGCAACTCGGAGGCCACCTGTGGCCGTTGCCGGTCGGAATGGCGCCGGCGGTCTTCACATACCTTTTCCCGTCTTGCCCTTGTTTTTCCTGACGAGGAAGTACTCGAACAGGTTGCCGAGAAACTGCAGCGCGACATCCTTGAAGGCGAAGGTCGGGCCGTGGAAGAGCTCGAGCAGATACTGCTTCTCCTGAAGGTGGATGAGGGGCGTAACGTCTTTGCTCCGGAAGGTCGAGTAACTTCGATTGATGATGCCCTTGAGATCTGCTGAGGGGATCTCGGAGGGGGAGATGTAGAGGGAGAAGATTTCGAATGCGAGCTCGGAGTAGGTCAGGTCCTTCCAACTCTGCCACGAGGAGGCCTGGGGGATCTGCTCTGGTATATAGAGGCCGCCATCGGTAGCAAGGCCCTTGAGCACCACCTCCTCAAAGGACAGCTGCGGAAGTGAAACATCAGCCACGCGCGGTCTGAAGCACCGGCAAGATCAGGGAGAGACGAAGAGAGCGTCGCAGGCAACAATTGAGGGCAGGCCAGGGGCGGCGAAGGGGCAGAGGAGATCAGAGCAGGGGATGCTGGATTTTTCGGGGGCAAGAGGAGTTGCTTACGCCGGCGTCGTCGCCGCGAGTGCTCAGATAGCGCTGCGACTGGGTGTGAGTCTGGTCGTGGGACCCATTCTCGGCAGTTCCGTTCTGCGCCATGCTTTCCAGCAGGTCTTGGGATCGATAGCAGCCAGATATGAGCGGTTCGAGGGAGGGCCGTGCTGGGGCGAAAAGGACGCCGATGCCGGTGAACGAACGTGTCAAAGACGATCGGGCAGCGGGTTGGCAGGAGATCCAATTCCGGGCCGCCGGCTCAGCTGACGAATGGGCAGGGCGAGAGGCAGCGGGATGGAAGAGCAGAGGAGAGGCAGACCCAGCGAGGGACAAAAAACCAGCCATGGCTTTAGGTCAAGAGTCACCACCACCACCACCGGTCGCCTCCACAAGCAACAACTGTCGGTCACGGTCGGAGCCAGCGAGCCCCTCTTCCCGATTCCGCCTAGTGCGGGGTGTCCATTTCAACCCCTGCCACGAGCGTCTTTACAAGTACTGCACGGAGAAAGGCTCCGTCGGCTGAGACAGACTGCCTGGCTGAAAGGCCTCTCAACCGCAGGCCCTTCTGCTCACTAATCGCGGAGAAGTCACAGCGGCGGGCGGATCGATAGTTCGCTGCTGCATGCCGGCGGCCGGGGGCGCGTTGAGGGCCAGAGAGGGGCCACGATGGACCCTTGTTGCGGGTTCCAGGCGCCGTCGGCATGTGCCTCATGCCGGCCGTGGAGGCACTCTGCTCGTACGCTGCGGCGAGGAACGTACGAGAACTCTTCTCGAAGCAACCTGCAGGGCGGGGGCGAGATGCAAACTGGTCCAGCAGATGCGGTGGCGCGCTCAACGGCTCTGGCGCGTTGCAGATGCGCGGCAGTGCGTGCTGCTGGGCTGCTTTTCGCAGGGGACCTCCTCACTGCAGCGCAAAGGTAACACGGCGTGCAGATTAGTGGCGTCAGCGCCGTCATCGCTCGCCGCTGCTTGTGGACCGGATGCACATCATGCACCTTATTGTCGTCGGGTGCACTGCTCGCGTTTTTGAAAGTGCCCATGACGCCTCCTCACCTCTGCTTCTCGCCACAGCTCCGCTGCGAATCTACTACGAGTGCTGCGTACACGTCGTCTTCACCAGCCGCCAGCCCGTCTCACACGTCGCCCGATCCGTCCCCAGTCTTCTCGGGCACACGTCCGGACCGTCTGCACATCGGAAGCCCGAGACATTAGGCCATCAGATAGCACACACTCTTCACACGCACCTCGACGACGTTCCTCACCTCTGTCGTCCAAGGGCCCAGACCTCTTGTCCACTCGCCCGCGGCCGCACCGCTCATCCTTGGACTCATCCAGACTCGGCGACATCCGACAGACCGACCTATGAGAACATGTCTACAAGTACTCGTGCATTCAGCTCCTGTCTGCCCCGTCAACCATTGTCATTTGCGCAGCGATTTCAGAAGCGGGGCAATCTTCCGTCTCTTGCTCAGCCCAACCCGGTACATGGGCTTGGTGCATGCCCCTGGCCCTGGTGACCGCTTACTGTCGTTGCCGTCCTGGGCTTTGACGTCCTTCGTGCTGACCTCTACCTGCTCAGCAGTTGGTCTCGAACCCACTGACGGGTCTTCCTCGGACCTGTGTGGTGAGCCGTCTGTCTGACCAGACGTTGCCTTCGCTGTCCAATGCTGAACTTGACAGACACCTTGTGCCGTGGTCATGCTATTCTGGCCTTCATCACCACCATCCATCTCCCCCACTTTCGTAATCTCATCTACCGGCTTCGTAACAGGAGTGACGGTCTCGATCGAGACGTCACAGGGCGTTCTGGACTTTTTGGGCCTTCCACGCTTCTTCTTGACTTCAACCGTCGACATGTTGTCTGCTCCTCTCGATGTTTCCGTATCGTCAGGCACCTTTGAGTTCTTCCTTGGGCGTCCTCGCTTTTTCTTAGGTGGGGGTGATCTCTCTGGGATGATAAAGTCGTCATCAGTGTTTTCATCCTGTTCCTCCAGTATGAACTCTGGCTGATGAGTATCGGCTGTCCCATCGATGCCGGACGGCATCGTGCCATTGGTGCAGCTTTGCGTTGGCAACCGCATCTCGTCGCAGGCGCTGCCCTTTTTTGCATGAGCCAACACATCAGGGGACGATTCTCTTCGCCGTCGAGGTGACCGAGTCCGCTTTGTGTTGTACACTGCCTCACTTTCCGGTGTTGGGACCCTCATGCCGACATCGTGGGAGGAGGGGAGGTTGCTCCGCGGCGTGTTAATATTGGTTGCTGTTCCACTAGATGCCATGCCCCGAGCCCTGGATCCCGAGGGTTGCGCAGAGGGGCTACTAGATGCGAGGCTAATGCTTTGGTACTCGAGCTTCTGACTCGCTGATAGCCGGCCCGGGTCAATGTGAAATGATGAATTGCCGTCAGCTGTCGATGTTGCCTCTTGATCGCTCAATGTCTTGTTTCTTCTTTGGACCGTGTCTCGGGAATCGTTATTGGAGGAAACAGTGTTCGGGGTGACCTCGCCGGCATCATCCCGACACCTCTTTGTCGTGTCCAATTTCCTTCGCTTCTTGTTACCAGTAGAGATGCTGTCATCTCGGCTTATTTCGTCGTTCTCATCTCCGCTTTCATATCCGAGCTTTTCTAAAGATTTTCGCAAGCCTCTCGTCACCTTGATCGTCATGAGTCTGCTGCTTTGGTCGCTTTTTTTCTTGGAAACTCTCGACTTAGACCTTCTCTCGGGACTGCTTGGAATGTCCCACACACCATCATCTCCCTCCGTCTGCTTTGAGACACTGTTGTCTTTCCTAGGCATTGTAAGTGGCTTCGATTCAGTAAAGCTCCTGGGTTGATGAACGTTGCCAGCTTCTTGCTTGGCTGGCTCTGCGGCGGAGATTGCCAGTCAGCTGATAAATCTAACCGCTGCTGTCTGAGCAGGGACCGTATCAGACGTACCTGACTTTGCGCTCTTGTCCTGCATCCCACACCCGCCCCGTGCAAGCTGAGTCCGCTGGTTGGCGGCGTCCTTTTGCTCGTTGAAGACGCTCTGAAATAAGGCTGGATCCGTTGAGGCAGGACCATGGCTTATGGTGTCGGAAGACCTCGTCAGCGCGTCAACCTCGGGCGGCGTACGGTGTGGTAGCTGAGGACTCGCGTAGCCTCGCTCGTCAGAGTCGTCGTCAGAGTACTCGTCAGAATCAGCAATTACGGCTGGAGGCATGTCTTGGCAAGGGCAATCATTGCCTTTTGCACAAAGCTGGAGCTTCTTTGTTCGTCGAGAGCGAGAAGCTCTGTCAACTCGCGATCGACGTGGGGTCCTGGTCACGGACGCCAAGTCACAGACGCGTGTGCACGTGACTGTGATATCATGTCAATTGACACTCTTGGAACAGTCACGAACTGAAAGGCACCGAGCAAGGAGCCTAATTTGTTTGCCCAGGTTGAATCGGGTATATCATTATGCTACTTCTTTCTGGTATCTCCCTCCGCTGTGATTCCAACCGGCCAATGGTACCTCAAAATCGTGGTCGACTGTTACAACCCCATCGCTACCCCACAAACGCCAGCATGTTGAAGACTTTTGCTGTTTGAATAATGTCCCGTTTTATTTCGTGGAACTTCCAAAGTCGGGCTCCCAATCGGGAGCGTAAATGCACTTATGTTGAATGCTCGCCCAAACCAGCCTTTCATTCCATTTCCTTACCCTCAATTTCTGAACTTTTGGGATGCATCAAACACATCCCGTCATCACCCCATCCTTAAAACGCCGATGTTGAAATCGTAGCCGGCTAAAAAGCAGAATTTTCGTCAAATCTTGCAGAGTAATTGAACATAGCCCTTCTCTACCGCCAACAACCCCCGCTAGGCATTAAGCCATGCTCGGGGTCATTTATTTGGCGTACTTGGCGCGGTAGTACTTGGCGGCGTTGACCATGTTGACCAAGGCCTCCTTGGTCTCCTTCCACTGGCGCGTCTTGAGACCGCAGTCAGGGTCGATCCACAGCTGCTCAGGCTTGAGGAACTGCAGCATCTCCTCGATGCGGTCCTTGATCTCCTGCTCGCTGGGGACACGGGGAGAGTGAATGTCGTAGACACCAGGGCCGATGTGGCGGGGGTAAGCCGAGTCAACAAAGACACGGAGCAGCTTGGCGTCAGACTTGCTGTTCTCGATGGACAGAACGTCGGCATCAAGGGCGGCAATGGCGTGGAAGAAGTCCTGGAACTCGGAGTAGCAGAAGTGAGAGTGAATCTGCGTGGCGTCCTCGACACCAGAGGTGGAGAGCTTGAATGCCTTGACAGCCCACTCGAGGTAGGCATCGCGCTCCTTGCCAGAGCGGAGAGGCAGACCCTCGCGGAGGGCAGGCTCGTCGACCTGGATGACATCGACACCGGCCTTCTCGAGGTCAACGACCTCGTCGCGGAGGGCCAGAGCGAGCTGCTGGGCCTGGACGGACTGGTGAACGTCGTCACGGGGGAAAGACCAACGCAGGCACGTGACGGGTCCAGTCAGCATGCCCTTCATGGGCTTGTTGGAAACCGAGACGGCGTACTTGGACTCCTTAACGGTCATGGGGGCAGGACGAGAGATGTCGCCGACAATGATGGGAGGTCGGACGCAGCGGGAGCCGTAGCTCTGAACCCAAGCGTGCGTGGTGAAGGCATAACCATCCAGACGCTCGCCGAAGTACTGGACCATGTCGTTACGCTCAGGCTCACCGTGAACGTAGACATCGAGGCCAAGCTCCTCCTGGATCTTGACGTTGTCCTTGATCTCCTGCTCAATGAACTTGTCGTACTGCTCCTCGGTGATCTCGCCCTTGGTGAACTTGTTTCGCTGGACACGGATGTCCTTGGTCTGAGGGAACGAGCCAATGGTGGTGGTGGGGAACAGAGGAAGGTTGAGCTTCTTCTGCTGCGCACCAATGCGGACAGGGAACTCGGACTTGCGGTTGTGGTCCTTCTCGGTGACCTTGGACTGGCGGTCCTTGACCTGGGGGTTGTTGGTTCGGCTGGAAGTGGCGCGGGCCTGCATGGACTTGGCGTTGGCCTCGAGGTGCTCGCGGACGGCGGCGGGACCCTCAGTCACGGCCTTGGCGATGACAGCGATTTCAACGGCCTTCTCGGAGGCAAAGGAGAACCAGTCAGCAACCTCGGGGTCCAGCTTCTTCTCGCTGGCCAGGGTGTGGGGAGTGTGGAGGAGGGAGCTGGACGTGGCAACGATGACGCGGTCCTTGCCGAGCTTCTGGATAGCAGACTCGGCAGTCTCAATGGCGCGCTTCAGGTTGGTCTTCCAGATGTTACGTCCATCGACGACACCGGCCGACAGGACGGTCTTGGGGCCGAGAGAGCCGATGACGGTCTCCAGCTGCTCAGGGTTACGGACGAGGTCAATGTGAAGACCGTGGATGTCCTTGGGGATGGCGTCCAGGTTGTGGACAACGTCACCGAAGTAGGTGGTGAAGACCAGCTTGGGGATCTTGTCACCGAGGGCGGCGAACTTCTCATAGGCGGGCTTGAAGGCAGCCTTGGCCTTGGCAGGGAGATCAAAGACGAGAACAGGCTCGTCAATCTGGACGGTATCGGCGCCAGCCTCCTTGAGCTTGACCAGGAGCTGCTCGTAGACGGGCAAGAGCTTCTCCAGCAGGTCGATAGGGTCGACGGACTGGCCACGGTCGGCCTTGCCGAGGTGGAGGAAGCTCACGGGGCCGACGAGGACGGGCCGGGTGTGGATGCCAGCGTCCTTGGCCTCCTTGAACTCAACGACAGCCTTGGGACTGTCCACAAGCTTGAACGTCTGGTTGTCCTGAAGGGTGGGCTTGACGTAGTGGTAGTTGGAATCAAACCATTTGACCATCTCCAAGCTGGGAACGTCGACGCCCTCCTTCTGGTGACCACGGCCCATGGCGAAGTACTGGTCGATGGTGTCGAGACCATCCTTGGTGTACCGCTCGGGAACGGCCTGTCATGGTGAGTCAGCACCTCGGAGCATTATGCGGGGTTTCTCGTGGGAGCTTATACGTACGCCAAAGTCCTGGATGTGGCAGAGAACCTGGTCGTACAGGGCGAAGTCATTGCTGGGGATAACATCGACGCCAGCATCCTTCTGAATCTTCCAGTGGGCAAGGCGGAGGCGCTTGGCCTCGGCAAGGAGGTCGGCCTGAGACAACTTGCCACCCCAGTCTACAGAGGAGCGTCAGCAGCCGCGATAGAGGGGTAGGTGGCCACTTGGGGGCAACTCACAAGCCTCCGTAGCCTTCTTCAGGTCACGGTTGACTCCCATGCGGGGGAAACCGAGAATCGCGGACTGAACCATCTTGGCGAGTGCTTCGTGGACTCTGGTAGATGTTGTAAAGACTCTGTCGAGCTTCACGTCAGCCGGAACGTCTCCTCTCCAACGGAGTTGATGGTCGAACCTGATGACGAAGAGTCCAGTCTAGATCACACGACGGATCAACTGGCGAAGCGATAGTCCTCTGTGGAAAAGGAATCAAGGACAGAGTGCAGAGGGAGGGGAGGGGAGGATGAGGAGGAGAGTATGAGAGAAGAGAAGGAAGGAGAAAGAAGGAGGCGGCAGCGGTGAAATGTGCTGATGGTCCGGAGGAAAAATGGCGCCGAAAGCGGGGGAGGGGTAATCGCTGAGGCACAGTGAGCACAAGCTTCGGCTGGGTGGTTGGGTGGGAGTTGAGGGGCCGCAACGGATGAGGTGATCCAATCCCATCCGCGAATGGGTCCGACGTGGCCTCAAGGGGTCCAGTGGGCGGCTTGGCGGAGGCGTGGATGCGAGCCCACTGTCTTTTCCGAGCGGGTCCCGTAGCAACGCCGTCTCCATTGTGCGCAGAATCTGCCAATTGCGCCATCACGGCTTTCTCCAGTTGTGGCACCTTCTGGGGTCTCTTGAGCGCTGGCCCTGTGCCAGGACCCTTCTCACCCTGTCTCTGTTTGCGCCATCGGAGCGACTTGTAAGCGCCACTGTCGAGACGATACGAACACGAGCCCAGTCATTCGAATGTCGCTTCTGGTATGGCCCCTCCCAGCCGCCGACGGCCCGACAGCGACTTCCTGACGCTCTGGTGTCCCCAATGCCTTAGAGAGCCAATTTGGTGGTGAAAGGCTCAATGGAATCGTGTACAGCAACGGCGTGCAGGCTGTATCCGCATCTTCGGCACCTTTCCAAGGCTGGCCAAAAACTATACTCCGAGGCCAGTATCCGTAGCAGGCTAAGGTACGGTATTATGCATGCGACTCTCGTAATACGTTGAAACGTCGGATTACACCTCGGGGAGCTACGGACTAACGTTATTGTCCGAGAGAATTCTCCGACAGAACGTGCATCTTACTGCAGAATCTACTAGGTAGGTAGTTTACCTGTAGTCTTGAACTTCGCAGTCTGTTTCGCCCCTAGGAGGGTAAAAGTACCGCGAGCATGGGCGGCGTTTGTTTCGCAAGCTGCGCTGCGTATTGAGCATGTTGTTACAAGGCACACGATGCCACGATCAGACGGAGGGCTTAACGAGCAGAACGAGTCTAACGGTATAAAACATGAAGGACGGGTGAAACCCTCGTGCCAATACCGGAAAGCCAGCGTGAACTTGCTCGCGCACATTGTGCCCGTTCATCTGCTGCTGCGCGGACATCGACAGCCTCCACAGCTTCTGATAGTATCAATTCGCTGCGCTCGATAAGCCGTCCGGACGAACCAGTTGTTGACCTTGCTCCCATCTGACCGTAGTGCGTCTTTGAGCCCTAGGCCGGCAATGTCAACGGCAAATGGCTGTCTACGTTGGTCATTCCCTAATGCCAGCGGCGATTTCTCCAATTCCCAAGAGATGCTGCCATGACAGTAGCGCATCGCTTCGATGTCAGAGTTGAGCCATCTTCAGCTTTCCGATCGCACCCGCAAGAGCGGTGCTTGCGATGCGCACTAGCAGCAGGGAAGAGCTACTCGCTCAAACCGCCCGCGGAAGGCGACGAGGTCTGGAACATGAAAGTCAATGGAACCTGACCTGTCGAGCCAGCTGCCCTAGATGTCCGCTCTTGACACCTTCCACCGGTCACCTGTGCGGCGCTCTCGCCGCATCCCGCATGTCAATGTCTGTGTCGCCGCTGTGATCGCCAAGCCAACAGCTTCTACGCAAGCTCCTGTTCTGTTCAGACACCAGTGGTTCACCCACCTCGCCGGAGCCCGGCTGTCCAGAAATCATGCAGGCGTTTTGCTGCTGCTGTACCTCCCGACGCAAGGCAAAGCCTCTGAGTAATCGAGACGAGGAGGTCGTCTCATCGGCTGCGACGTCAATACCCCTTGGCTTGGCCGACCATCCTCTCGTCACTCAGTTATCGAAGCAACCTCGTCTTCTTCTGAACCAAGCCGGAGAGCTGTGCGAAACTGCTCAGACCTTGTCGTGTGAAGGGCCAGCAGATCTCTGCCAGCTCGTTGTGGACTCCGATTCGGACAACGAAGGCAACGGAAGTCAATCCGCCAGGCCATCTCCCGGCCGGCTCGGCATTGTTCGGACCAGAATTATCAGGCACTTGCCCCAAGACAATGAAACAAAACGCCAATCTCGCATGGCAATTTGCCATAGCGAAGAAGAGTTGGCTCGACGGGCCGAGCTCAGGCGATTCAGACAGAAAAGGATCCAGGACGAGCTCGACAAAGAAGGGGCAAATAATGACGGTAGTAACTCGTCACATCGAAGCACCCAATACCTATCGCCCCTCATCGACCTTGGCCAACTCAGCAACGGGCCGCGAGACACGATCAAGTCTACCGTCGGTGACAACGATATTGCTCCTGAGCCTGGTGTTTCTATCTTCCAGCATACGGATGAGTCTTCTCGTCAGATTCGGCACAGCTGCCCGGATCTGAAGAAGGCTGGTGAGAGATCCATCACATATGGTACGAGTACAAGATGCAACAACGCAAGCCCGCCCTCAATAACGGCATCTACGGCACCTATTGCTTGCCCTTCGCGGCCATCAACTGCGCAGAATACGGCCGTCTCGGACTTATCCGACTTGTTCGGCAGGACCCCTGGCGGGGACCAGGCCCTTGATCCAGACAATGATTTTGACATTCGCAACGGGACCCACGCCTGGGATGATCAGTCCGCTCTCAGTATATGGCTCATTGCACAAGACATGCGATCAAGAGAGAACTCCTTCATCTGCTTTGGTGACCATTCGTTGGACAAGGCAGCTGATCAATACCGAGTGCGATCACCCTCTCAAGAATTTGGCGGAATTGATAATACCATCTACACAGCAGCTCCAATCCAGGATAATAGCGTGACCGTGTCGCCGCGCTCGGAGGAGTCCCGGCTTAATACGACACCATTTCAATTGCTATCGCAGCCTGCGAGCAGTGAAGGTTCTGGCCTCAGAGACTCGGATGTGGTTGATCTGCCAGAGAGCCGCGTCAGCCCTTCGGAGCAATTTGTAGATGGTCGAGTGACGGTCAGGACTTTGAGAGCGCCACCCGACCAAGCCTCGTCGAATTATCCCTCCGCCATGCCGAGCTTTCAAACTAGCCCTGCTTACTCCACGGCAAATAGCTACAGCCTCAGCCCACGAGATATCGAGAGTCTTGAGTTATCCCCAATTCAATGTGAGCACAATGCCTCCACGCAGCCGAAAGTGTACTAAAATCGAACAAATTAGGGCACGGAAATCTAGGCATACTGCATAATTTTGTTTACTCCGAAGGGCGCAGCTCGTACGCAACTGCGGAAGACCATGCGTCGAATGTTGAAACACACGACCACACTCTCGCAGCCCCAAGGCGCCCGTCCCCAACAGCACACGACAACAATTCTGTGGCCCATTCGGAAACAGCAAGTTTTCATCGGCTAGAGGCAGAGCTTCGAACAATTGAACAAAGATTTGGGGAAGTATTATCCCGAAAAAAGGATAGAACCCCTGTTCACAGCCGCTTCAAAGAAGAGTTCCTGACGACAAAAGCACATCCGCCTGCACGAGCACCCTTTGTGGCAAGAATACAATCGTCAATCTCACGTTTGTCCAGATTTGGCTCGTATAGTTTCGGATCTGTGGACAACGTACAAACTTCGGTCAATCGAGTGGGATTGGATCGACCACAAGAGGCCGAACGAGGGAGTTGTAAAGGCGGAAGGCCGCTGTCACAATCGGGTGAGCCAGGAAATGATTTGACGGAAGCACCACCAAGCTCGGCGGGGCCAAGGCGAATGGTGGATAGCAAGTGGCCTTGGCCCGTATTCCACGACCCAGCCCAGGTTCTATCTGCAGATTCGGACCCCGATGAGCCGTGGAGTCGGTTGGAGACACTCAACCAAGAACGAACAGAGAAAGTGCGACAAGATACGCTTGATCGACTGACAGGGGCTGCGGATTTTCGCACCAAGAGCACTGTCATTCATGTCACTCCTCCAAAGTCATGGGCGAAATATCCTTCTCACAATCAGGAAGCAAGGATTCAGCGAGCCATATGCGATGACTTTGCCGATGTTCGAGGCGCGGCCCGGAGAGAGTTGTCCCATTTTGAGCACGTAGGCCAACGCACTGGCGCTGGAGGCGTCGTTAGTGTCCCGCATTGTGGGCAGGAATCTCATCTTCTATCAAAGCGACTGGAATCGGCTTTTAGGCTAGGATTTAGTAGACTCTTGCCTTCGTTCATTCCTTCACACAGCCCAAATGTGGCTATTCCTCGAAATGACAGCCTTGCCCTACAGGTTACGAAGGGAAGGGAACCGGCAGAATTGGGAGATGCTGATGGCGAAAAACAGCTTGCAAGTGAATCTGTGAGAGATCAGGAAACTGTGACGTCTCGAAGCCAAGACAAGGACCCGGTCCCTTGCCATCGCGGGACGCCGCCACCAAGTTCGTTGGCGACATATAACAAAGGGGCGGCCGAGAACAGCCAAAGCAAAACGGATCCTGTGCCCTCGACTGATAGTCACGACCTCTCAACAATGCCAACGAGAGGCAAGATACTCCCGGATGTCTTTGCCGCACCATTCAGCCTTTTTCACCGTGACGCTGTCACAGAAGACAGAACGCTGGACGGTCTCGAGTCCATCAAAAGCGAAGCGCAGCCAACCGTACGCCGATGGAAATCAACTGGGGCACATCGTGGCCGCAACTGGAAATCTATGACATGGGCCAATCGTTCCATGACCCAACCGCTGGCGGTTGTGGCTTCTCCAGGCTCTCATGGCGACTCAGATGTGAGGGAGTCAAACGAGCCGTCCTTCGGGGCGTATCCTGCCGAATAGTTTAGTACGAGCCTTGGCCGCGTGGGTTAGGGAGAAAGCGTACTTTGCGATACTAGTCTACTCTACTTCGGGAACAGGAGTAAGATGAGAGAAATGAAGTGGCAGAATATTTTATGGTTGGGCTGAGGTATGATGTTTATCGTTGGAGAGCTGGGTGATAGCAACAGAGGATTGGGTTTGGTAACTAAAGTGCTTCATTGCATTCATTTGCATTTGTATCTCGCTCAAGGGTATGTAAGAACTAATTTTGCTATCATGGCTTTGTTCCGGCGCCGTTAAGCCCACGTCATCGACTCATACGCAGTATCCTTGAACCGTTGTAGTGGGATTCAACTTTCGGCGCGGGGATGTGGAGCAAGCTTCTATGCCATGTCATGCTCCTTTTCTCTCTGGGCAGCCCGTTCAAGCCTCCGTCGGTCCTCTTCCGTCTTCCTCAGCATTTCTTCTTTTCGTTCCTTCAATGCAATACAAAATCGCGAGTGACTTCTCAAGCTAGGGCCTTTCCAGATGAAAATGAAGGGTATGACGCACATGCCGGCGCTCAAGCCGCCAAGAAGAGCACAGGCACCCGATATACCAAGGGTGGCGAACATTCTAGACGTGGCGAGGGGAAGGACGACGGCGAGTAGGGAGCGGCAGCAGGATGCAGCGGCGTTGGCGGAGGCAGCAAAGATTTCGTACGCGTCAGTGAGGTAATTGAGGAGGGCCATGAAAACGAGCATGAAGCCCATCCCGAAGGGAATGCCCGCGAGCATGGGCACGACGAAGGAAACGGACGAACGGGCCGTGAAGCCGAGCCAGAAGAGCGAGATGATGAAAAGAGGCCCGCCGCAGCACGCCAAGGGCACACGGCGGTATTCCTCCCGCTTGACCCACGGCGCTCCACGCTCCTGGGCCCGCGCAAGAACACCGTCCCAGTACCAGAAGACGGGCAAGCTGAGGCACGCCCCGCCGCCGATCGGGAGGTAGCATAGGCCGGTGACGCCGGGGGACAGGCCGTAAAACCGCTGGAAGATGATGGGGAAGGCCTGGAAGGACATGTAGAAGATGGTGTAGACGAGGGCGAGGTAGGCACAGGTCGCGGAAACGATGGGCTCTGAGACCAGCATGCGCAGTGGTCGAGTGAGGACAACGGTGAGCAACTGGTTGAGGTCTGTTTCCTCCAGGTCGCGCGGAGCGACGACGTGCGAGGCGTCGTCCTGCTCCCGCATCTTGCGGGCGCGGCGCGCGAGGAGAATGGGCCCGAAGGTCTCGGGGAGGAAGACGATCATGACGAGGGTTGCCCCAGCGTACATGAGACCGATCCAGAAAGACCAGCGCCAGCCGATGGTGGAGGAAGCGAAGCCGGAGACGATGGGCGAGAGCAAAGGACCGAAGACGGTTGTCTATGAAGTGTTTTGCATTAGCATCTGCGAAGTCATGTATGCATTCCCGCCAGATGGGCGACCAAGACTGACCACCATGAAGATAGCAAACGCCCGGCCCCTCGTCCTGGGCTCGCCATAGACGTCTGCAATGATGCCTGCTACAATGGCAATCGGGGCACTGGCAAAGACGCCGCAGAACAATCGGAAGACGAGCAGCGCGGGCCAGCTCGGCGCCAAGGCACAGGCCATGGTGAAGGTGGAAAAGGCAGCGAAGGTGGCTATGGTGAGGTGCCGTCGGCCGAGATGCTCGCTGAGCGGACCCCAGATGATGGGCCCGAAAACGTAGCCGACGAGGAAGACGGAGATTGGCAGCACCTTTTGCTCGGTGGATGTGACGTTGAACTCTCTAGCGATGCTGGGGACGGCCATGCTGGGGAGGGCGGAGCCCATGGTGGAGTTTATAACGAGCATGGCCGTGAGGAAGAGAACGAAGCCTTTCCTGGACTGCGAGGCAGTCAGATGTTGGGCTTCAGCGGCGAGAGAGAGAGGAATGTAGGCTTGCCTTTGACCAATTGTACGGGTTCTCGGGGTCGTTTACCTCCCATCCGATGACAACCTGGTTTGTTCGGCTGCGAGTTCTGGACCTAATGTGGTGAAGAGCGCCGATGCCGCGGTTCTTGGACTCCTCTTCATACCGCTGCTGGGCGTCGAGCTCGTCCAACTGCTCGATGCGGTCCGAAAGGACACTCTCCCTCCTCCGTCCACCTAGGTAAAATGTCACTAGGCATACTCCCGAGAGACTTGAATCATCATGGAGAACTGACGCTGTTGTGTGGCGGAATCATCCGTTACGGTCTCGCTGGAATCACTCTTCGCCATTGTGTGCACATAAAACGAGTGGGCAAGAGCAGGGCATAAGTTTCAGCGTGTAAGTCGAGACGAGAAGTGCCATCTAGGCGTGTGGACTCGACCCTGCAGCATAAAAGCGATGATGGAAATCCTAAGGCACCGCTGACCGCGACAGAAGCATCGCAACGGGGCGGAGAGACGAAGAGAAGAGGAGACACGAATGCAGCACAAAACAACACGGCTCGACGCACCTGGTCCTCGGAAGGCGGACGTGGACGTGGGGCCGATCGTCGCCCGGATTTAACCACCAGACGGTTGAACCCCCGCAGATTGTGAGCTTGCAGATTGATATCCGCCCTAATTGGCCCAGGATGCCTCCGGCGCCGGCGACGCTCCGCCGCGAGTGAGGGGAACTTCCCGGGCCTCCTACTGGATCTCGGTCTATGACAATGCCATCCGAGTGCTACAAGTATGCCACCTCAATTGCCGGCCATGGTCCAGTGGCGTCCGGCAATGTACAAGCAGCTGCACAAAGACGGCACGAGTCAGAGGACTGATGGGAGTTCATCGGCCGCGGAGTATCCGTGGTACGGGTACGTGTCCCGCCGGCCGTTATATTGCTATGTACGGAGGTAACGTACTCGCCCGTCATGTCTTCCCGCTCTCCCCAAGGCGGGATCAAAACCATTGTCCCATGCGCTCGAGGCATTGAGATTTGCTTTCTCGTGGTCGGGCGCTGGAATAAATCACGGATGCATTGCGGGAATGGGCGTCTTCGTGAAGCGGGTCGGTGGCTCGGAAGGCGGATGTGGCTCGGCGGATGCGGAACGTGGCCGGGGCAGGCCATCCGGCGGCACGGAGGCTGAGACAGAATGCCACCACGAGTCCGGCATCAGGTCTCGAGGTTGATTTGCTTGCCGAATCGTGCGTATAGGTCGACCTTGAGTTGTGTCATCTGGTCGCGGACGGACTCCATCTTGTCCTCGAGCTGCGACGTCTCTTCATCGATCGTGGCGGTCGCCGCCTCGAGCATCTCCTGGGCCTTGTCGAGAGGGATATGGAAGAAGGCATCGCCGATCTTGTATCTGCAAATTCTTAGCTGGCCAGTCGCATGCAGAGGATAGTCGGCTTGGAGTACTGTATCTTCTCGTCTTCGTCTGCCAGCTCCAGCTCGGTGGAGAGGTCGTCAAGCTCCTCCTTTTCTTTCTGCAGGCACGTCGTCAGCTTTCGTCTAGCGCTGATGGAACGTCGTGGCGCATACGCTTTTCATCTTGAGCTCCTCTGCCAGTGCCAGCTCCCGCTGGTGCAGTCGGCTGAACTTGTTGATCTTGTCCTGGTCCTCGCGGCGGACCTCGACCTCGTCCCCTGCCTGCTCGTCCTCCTTGGACAGCTGGTAGCGCGTCAGCTGTTGCCGCTGTCGAATACAGATCTTGTGGAGCTTACCATGCGGCGCTGCATAATCGACGCCATCGTGAGCCGGTCAATTCGAGGCGATGACTGTGCGCCTCTGCGGTGTTGGATGGGCTGCTCAGGCACCCTGAGCCAACCCAGAGCTCCAGGCAAACAAACCTCTGATGGTGGGGTACTGTGTGCAGTTACGGTGTCAGAAGCTGCATCACACTGTCGGGCCAAGCTCCAGAACCCCTCCACCGCGCCCCGATTGGTCCCCACGCGGAGGCTCAAGCTCCTGCAGCCTTCACTGATTATAAACACCAGACGCGATACGAGACGAGCGATCACCGAGCTGCCTGCACTCAACACACAGGTCGCAGGCAGACGATTCTCTGGAAAATATGGCGCTTGGGAAAAAGCCCTACCCAAAGGCTACGATCAAGAAGATTATCAAAGCGCACTCGGGGCTCAACACGAAGAAGAATGTGGACGTATCCGTAAGGCTGACTTGGGACGTGACTTGCACTGGGACAAGCGCCTGCTGACGAGCCCCAGGTCTTCCTCAACTACGTGCTGTTCATGGAAACGTACGATGCACGTATCTGCATACTTTTGATGTCGATGCGCTGACATGATACCCAGGCTGATGAAGGAGGCTGCGATACACTCGAAGCAGTCTGGTGAAAGGGGCCTTACGACGCGGAGCATCAAGAAGGTCACCCGAGTACGTCTCCCTCACCTCCCAAGATGGGGCACGTGAACTGACCATTGGGTATAGGACACCTTGGCCAAATTCAAGGGATGAATGAGTTCTTTTGGTACAATTGAAATCACTACGCATGTCCGCGTCGAATCTGCGGCCTCCACGCTCAAACGATCTTGGGACGAAGAGGTTCCTACGCAGCCACAACTGAACCCGCCGCAGGACATGCAGCGGACATGGCGGTAGGCACAATGCCTGTACATGATATTCACTGGATGCTGGCCTTTGACCTTGCAAGCTGCAGTGAGCAAGCGCGGACGCAACCGTCGCTCATGCGCTGCCAGACTCAAACGAGTAACGCTTCCAGAATCCCCGGACAAGATGGTGCAGCTGTAGAGGCGGGGTGGGGAAGCGGTTCGCAGCTGCGTGACAGAGCACGAGACCAGTGTGCAGCAGCAACACAAGCAAATTGAGCAGCGCAGCGGGCAGCAATTGACGGCAAGATTTAATTCTAGTGATCGAAGCGGGCGTAGCAATTCCCAGGGGCATCATGATCCGTGTTGTTTTTTTGGTTGCGACGGGATCGCGTGCATGTCGTCGCCGAAGCTGTGATTCTGTTGAATTCTAGAAGCGTTGCGCTAGGGAGCTTTACAGCTCGGGCTGCCCCGTAGGCACGGCTGCTCCGCACCACCCAGGACGCAGGGGCCTGCACTGCGTCAGGCTCCAGAAAACCAAACGCACCGCCAACGTCTCTCCTCCATCTTGCAACTCCATCCTGGAACTTACACTCGCGCTCACCCCCGAAGCATCTCTTTTTCAGTCCCAATCCTCCATCCTCACTTGGGACGGCCCCTTTTGCCCCTTGTGCGCTCTACCTTCTGCCACCTGCCGACGAAGCCAGCGAAACCTGACGGCTACCGCCACCTCAAAAACACCCATCCCGCTGCCGTGTACGACCGTCGACATGGCTGCGTCCACCGCTCAAGCGTCCAAGTCTTCCAACAAGAAGAAGGCCGTCAAGGCCACCCAGCGGGCCGACTCTCCCGCCCCCAGCACTGCGTCGGGCGCTGCCGACAAGGGCAACGAGTCTCCGGACGAAGGCTTTGAGAGCCCCTATATCAAGGAGCTGCAGAAGTAAGTTTCCTACCTCCGAGGCGAACTGTGCGTCTCCACAGCGCTGACATGACTCCCGGCAGGAACATTCGCAACGTGAACAAGAAGATCGTAAGCTGTTCCATGTTTGCTTCTGCAAACAGCGTGAATGGCCTGAAACTGACTTAGAGTCCCCCAGACCAATGCTTCCAAGACCGACTCCGTCTTGGCCCAGCACGCTGGCAAATCCCTCGACGAATTGGTCGCCGCCCGCGTGATCAACGCCGACCAGAAGGCACAGATCCAGAAGAAGCCCGCGCTGCAGGCCCAGGTGGCGCAACTCGAAGAGCAGCTTACTCAATACCAAAAGGTCCACGAGCAATACCGCACACGGGCCGTTGCCGAAAAAGCAGAATGGGAGAAGTCGTTGGAAAAGGCCAAGGCCGACGCTGTCAACGAGGCGGAGAAGGGCTTCAAGAAATCGCTCCACGACAATTTCCTGACTCTGTCCCAGTTCCTCCGCCTTGCTGCCTATCGTCGCGAGGAAGCCAAGGACCCCGAGTCTGACGAGAGCCAAGCCATCGAAGGTGTTCTTCTGGCAATCTACGCTGGAGATGAGACCGCCGTCGCTGCCATGCTGAAGTTGATCGAGGGCTCCAACGACCAAATTCTGAGCGTGCCGGGAGAGCAGCTGCAGACTACCTGTTTGGCTCCCCCTCCCGCATATCCGGCGTCAAGGTTCCGTGGCTGACAGATTGCAGACTCCCATGTCAAGAGCCTCGCACACGAGTACAAGACGCCTTTCGACGCCGAGGCTGCTCAGCCCGCTGATGCAGTGTCCACGAAGGAGGTGGTTTCTGACCCTACCATGGCGAACGCGGCGGCGACAGAGATCGAGGCCGGGGACGCTGCTCTTGTCAATAGACAGGCGTCCGAGGCACCCGCCGCGAATGGCATTGCCAATGCCAGCGTCTCTGATGATGCCGCCAACGCCGTTGCCGAGAGCCATTGGGACGTCGAGAACATGTCGATTTCCCAGGAGTGGGTGGACCTCAAGGTCCCGCGAGATCCGGCCGAGACCGAGACTGGACTGACGGCGACGCCTGCTGCGGCCACCAACACCCAGTCCTGGGCTGATGACCAGCCTGACCCCGTCCCCGAGGTAAGATGTTGCGCGCCCAGCTGCTGCCGCATGTGCCCATGCTAACTGCCGCGTTGTAGCCTGCTCCCGCAGCTGCGGACCCGAACGATGGTTTCCACCAGGTGCAGCGCAACCGCGGACGACAGGAACGCGAGGGAGGCACCTGGCGAGGTCGGGGCCGGGGTGAGCACCGGGGAGGCCGTGGCCGCGGAGAGGGCCGTGGCCGAGGTCGCGGTCGCGGCAATGGCGGAGCGCCATCTCGAGGCCCCCGTCGCAGCGAAGAGTCGTAGAGCCCGTGCCGGCGGCCAGCGATCCACCTCTACTCCCCTCCTTCGCTCAGCATGTCTCGGAAGCGATTGTACATCATGTCATGGCGGCGTTCACCAGGTTTTCGGCCGGCTCAGCAGGGCTGATTTGGGGGAACTTTGGGCATTGCATTAGTGTTTATGAGCTTGTGGTTTCTGGCCCCCGCGGGGCAAAGGGGGGAAGCGGAGGGGGGTGCGGCATGAGCTGTCTGTTCTTGCGCATGCATCTTAGTACTGCTACCAGCGTTTTCATGGGAGGCGGGTGTACCAAAAGTAGTCACGAACAGGGAACGATTCTACGATGCACCGTGCCAGACGTCTAATGGAATGTATCTTAGCTACGCCGCCTGCCCGTGGAGGAGACGTCGATGCTGGGACTTTCACTCGCTCGTATGAGCGTCAGCCTCGTGCCCCACTACACCCTTATCGGAGCTCGTCTCTTATCCGCCCGTTGTAGCCTTGCAGGCGTACGCCACTAGCCGGGCACACGTCACAGGGCCCGTGGGGACCATCGCTGCAAGTTGTCCTCTTTGCATTGACCAGCCGAAACGAGCTGCCAATAAGGCCACATCAACCTTCCGGGTGGCATCTCGGGGTCAGTTCAGAACCCGAATCTTTGATCGGTTTCTTCTCTTGGTCCTCTTCTCCTTTCCTTTTTCTCCTCCGATAGAGCCCTGCACTCTTCCTGGCTGGGCCTTTTGCGTTAGCTCTATCCTGTGTCCCTGGTCGCCCGCGATTTCAATGCGCCGCTGAGAGCGCATACAAGCTCCCACAATGGCCCTTCTGCGGCGGCCCTCGCCACTGATGATGCTCCTCGGAGCCGTCTTCATTCTCTCAGCCAATGTTTTTGCTGCGGCAGCGGTGCTGGGCGTCGACTTGGGAACCGAGTACATCAAAGCGGCGCTCGTGAAGCCCGGCATCCCTCTCGAGATCGTCCTGACCAAAGATTCGCGGCGCAAGGAGACGTCGGCTGTCGCATTCAAGCCCTCCAAGGGCTCTCCGAAACAGGGCCAGTTCCCCGAAAGACTATATGGCGCGGATGCTATGGCGATTGCCCCAAGGTTTCCCGGCGAGGTCTACCCGAATTTGAAGACTCTCCTTGGCCTTCCCATCGACAGCTCCATCGTCCAAGAATATGCTGCTCGGCACCCTGCCCTACAGCTCACGGCGCACGATACCCGCAAAACCGCTACATTCAAGAGCAATACGTTGACGCCTAAGGACGACGCCTGGATGGTCGAGGAACTGCTAGCCATGGAGCTACAGAGCGTCCAGAAAAACGCAGAGCTAACCGCCGGCGACGGCTCTTCGATTCGCTCCATCGTCTTGACCGTGCCCGCTTTCTACACCACCGAGGAGAAGCGAGCGGTTGAGACCGCTGCGGAGCTGGCTGGCTTGAAGGTTCTCAGTCTCGTGAGCGACGGCCTAGCGGTTGGCTTGAACTATGCCACCAGCCGACAGTTTCCCAATATCAACGAAGGCGCCAAGCCGGAGTATCACATGGTTTTCGACATGGGCGCCGGCTCGACCACCGCCACCATCATGCGATTCCAGAGCCGCACCGTCAAGGACATTGGCATGTTCAACAAGACCGTTCAGGAGGTGCAGGTGATTGGCAGCGGCTGGGACAGGACTCTTGGTGGCGACGCTCTCAACTATCTCATCATGGACGACATGGTCTCTCACTTTGTTGAGTCAAAGGGAGGCAAGAAGATCGCTGCAACTGCCGAGGGGGTGAAGTCGCACGGTCGCGCCATGGCGAAGATATTAAAGGAGGCCGAACGTCTTCGGCACGTCCTGAGCGCCAACCAAAACACACAAGCAAGCTTCGAGGGATTGTACGAGGACGTCGACTTCAAGTACAAGATCCAGCGTGCCGATTTCGAGGTCATGGCCGAGGCTCATGCAGCCCGAGTTGGCGTCGTCATCGACGACGCCGTCAAAGCTTCCGGGATTGATTTGGGAGACCTGACTTCCATTATCTTGCATGGCGGCGCGTCTCGAACGCCGTTCGTTCAAAGGGCGCTTGAGAAAGTGGTTGGTTCACCGGACAAGATTCGATCCAACGTCAACGCTGATGAGGCTGCCGTGTTTGGTGCAGGTTTCCGCGCCGCCGAGCTCAGCCCCAGCTTCCGTGTCAAGGAGATCAGGATATCAGAAGGCGCCATGTACCAGTCCGGCTTGAAGTGGACGACTAGCAAGGACAAAGTGCAGCGTCAGCGCCTCTGGACGGCTATTTCTCCCATGGGCGGTCCCGCCAAAGAGATAACATTCAGCGAAAAGGACGACTTTTCCGCCACTTTCTACCAACAAGTGGGGTCAGAAGACCGGGAGATCAAGTCCATGACCACCAAGAACTTGACTGCAACCATTGCCGCAATGAAGGAGCGGTATCCCTCTTGTGTGGAAACAGATATTGCATTCAAGCTCGCGGTCAAGCTCAGGCCGGACGATGGAGAGGTTCAGGTTGTCAAGGCTGCCGTTGAGTGTGAAGCCGAAGTTGAAAAGGACGGTTTCGTGGGCGGCATGAAGAACTTGTTTGGCTTTGGCAAGAAAGAACAGAAGCCACTCAAGGACGACGGAGACGCCGGCGAGACCGAGATCCCTGAGGGTTCAGAGGAAGTTATCAAGGATGAGGCCAAGCCATCTTCCGCCTCTACGACAGACGCGACCGAGTCCCCAGAACCCTCTGAGGCCGAGACGAAGGCCGGCGAGCCCAGCGCAGAGCCCAAGGCTGAAGCTAAGAAGAGAGAGATTGTCTCAATACCGGTGGACTATCTACTTGAGAAGGCTGGAGTGCCGCCTTTGCCCAAAGCTGAATTGATCAAGGCCAAGGATAGACTCAAGTCCTTTGCGGCGTCTGATAAGGCGAGATTCCAACGGGAAGAGGCACTCAATCAGCTCGAGGCTTACACCTACAAGGTGCGAGACCTTCTCGAAGGAGACGCTTTTGTGTCAAGATCGACCCAGGAAGAGCGGACGAAGCTGGCTGAAAAGGCGAGCGAGATCAGCGACTGGCTGTACGAGGATGGCGCCGATGCGACCAAGGAGGAGTTCAAGGCGAAGCTCAAGATTCTCCAGGACCTCGTGGCTCCCGTGCAAACCAGGGTTGAGGAAGCAGCAAAGCGGCCAGAGCTTGTCTCCTCACTCAAGGATGTACTGAACCAGACCACTCACTTCATCAGCGGTCTGCGCAAGCAAATAGCTGATTTCGATGAGCTGCAATCTTCCATTGCGGCAGCCAGTTCGGCCGGGTCGACGGCTACCTCGAGCGCTTCTGCGGAGACTCCCACTGGCGAATTCGACGGCTTGGAGGACGATGACATCAAGACGGTAGAGAAAGGCGATGCTAAGAAGGAGGCGGTTCCCGTGCAGCCTCCGTACAAAAAGGAGGATATCGATGAAATCGACGCCCTGACCAAGTCAACTTTGGACTGGCTCAGCGACGCCGAATCGCGTCAAGACGGTCTGCCCCTTACGGCCGACCCCGTTCTCCTCTCCAAGGACATCATGGCGAAGCGCCAAAAAGTCGAAAATGTAGCCATGGACCTGGCACGCAAGGCGGCGCAAAACATGAAGACCAAGGCCAAGAAGCCAAGCAAGAGCGCGAACGGGAAGAAGAAGTCCAAGACGAAGGGCGCCGAGGACCCGAACAGTACGATCAAGTTCGGCGACGGCAGTGGGCGTCTATCTCAGGAAGAGCTGGACCAATTGCTGGAGCAGCTGAAGAAGATGGATGCTGAGAAGGAGCAGCAGAAGACGGAAGAGGAAGAGAAGCAGCAAAAGCATGACGAGCTATAGCGGGGCTTGACGCTGGGAGCTCCTGATTGTATTTAGAATATAGAACAATCCGCATTCAAGTCATCATTTTCCTAGTCAGAGTGCCAGGGAATTCAGGTTCGTCGCCATGCCGCCTACGAACAAAGCGCAGATGCCTCAAGTGTCTTCTAAAGGCAGCCCATCGACGCGCTGCGCAGCTTGTCCAATTAAGCATCCGCCGGGGCCACGATATTTCTTGCTGGTTCCTCGCGGAACGTATGGTTTTTCGTCAACCCAAAACCCGCTTCAACTCGTTTGAACCGTCTCGAATGGTTGTTCTCTCAAAGGGGAAGCACCGCATGTCGGTGTAGTACGCGGCCAGTGTTCCTGCGACGAAGCTGGTGAAACGGAATACAGGGTAGCTCCTGATCCATATTGTGTGTCCGCTGAGGGAGCCGATGTACGCCAACACGGTTTCTGGCCTCTGGTGGTTTTCGTGATGCACGGTTCACGCCGAGAAGTTTTTCATCGTCCGTTTAACCAGCCACATAACCCAACTGAAGTCGAAGGGCATTGTCGAAACTGAGAAGTCAAGCTGATTGCACCGACTTGGTGTGGTTTCGTCCGCAGAAAAGATCAATGAAGCAGGTGGTGCAAGTGGCTGCCGCCTGCCGCGATTCACTGACCGTCCTTTTCATCCCATCCTGCCAATTGCGCCTTCCCCCGATAACTGTTATTCCAGGCCTTCCCTGGTTCGATTGCAGGCCATCAAAACTTCGACTTTGAAGCCTTCCCCCGCCGAAACTCTGTTCTCTATGTGCACGCTCATACATATTTTTGAACAACGTTCTCGTTCTCCTACGTTACTTCGAAACACAACCCATGCACCCCAAGGTCACGAGCATGTGGCACCTTGGATCTCTCCTTGCAGTCCTCGCAGGCCATTCTGCGGTCTTCGCCATTCCTGTCGAGCCGCCGGCCCAGGGCGGCGGCAGCGGCAGCGGCAGCTTCTCGCTCGAGGCGGCCAAGAAAGATGTTTATAAGCGTGATTTCCTCAAAGACTGGGCAGCCGCCCACAGCAAGTGGGGGAATGGCGTCCCGTCCAACACCTTCTCTCTGGCACAGGGCGGTCAGTCGTGGGAGGTCCCTGACTGTGAATCTGCAGCTGACGCGTGAGAAGAAAGCGAGATAGACGTCCAGCCAATGTCCCACGACGAGGTTTACGTTGCCGAAGTCGAGATTGGAACTCCGCCACAGAAAGTCAAGATGGCCTTGGACACTGGATCTTCTGATGTGTGAGTTCCGACATGATGGTAAAGCCCGTCTTTACCTATTGACAGTGTGCTGATCCTGCTCAAGGTGGGTTCAGTCAACGAACACTTCGTATCGTACCAACCAGCACGGTCCCTGGCCACCAAGATATGATCCAAACGTGTCAACTACCGCAGAAACGGTTGCCAATGCTATGTGGAACATTCGCTACGGTAAGTGTCTATCTATGACCTCGGCTGTGTTGCAGGTTCTGACTACATCACAGCTGATGATAGCAATGCAGCCGGCATCGTCTACCGTGACACACTTCGCCTCGGCGACTTCGAGATCAAAAACGCGTTGATCGAGTCAGCCTCGCAAGTATCCGTCACTTTGGAAATGGAGACGGGATTCAGCGGCATCCTAGGTCTCGCCAAGCAACTGAAAAACAACATCCAGCCGCCTCAGCCCAGTTTCCTGTCTGTCCTTAGGCAACAACTCCAGAGACCTGTATTCACAATTGATTTGCGGAAGAATGCAACAAGCCACTTTGACTTTGGCCACGTCAACGAGAGCTTGGCGTCAGACAAGCTCACCTGGCTACAAAGCGACCCGGAGAACCCTCACTGGGCTATCAATTTCGACTTGACGGCGTGGACCGGCAATCACAGCGTGTGGATTTACCACAAGTTCGAGGCCATCATCGATACGGGCACCTCTCTCATGTTCATGCCCGACGCCCTGGTCAGTAAATACTGGCACCAGGTACCTGGGGTGCAGACCTCACTCGCGACTCACGGCTCCTACCGTTTCCCTTGCAAGATCGGCATCATGCTACCAGACCTCCTATTCAAGCTTCCCGGCACGGAGCACATTCTCAAGATTCCCGGCCGGTACCTGAATTACGGGCCGACGGAGCAAGATCCTTCGCTCTGCTGGGGCGGCATGCAGGGCTCCGGACAGCTCGGCGGCACGGCAATCCTCGGCGACGTGATGCTCAAGGCGCTCTTTGTGGCTTTTGATCTGGAAAAGGGACGTGTTGGGTTTGCCAATAAGCATTTGCACCATGTAGAGTAGATGACGCTTCCATTTAGGGTTTCGCTCGAGCTCGGTGTGGAGAATTACAGTTGAACGCGTGGCCTAGCTCGCATGGCAGCGTTGAGTGGCATCGAGATTCTCCGTTGGTGAACGGGGTTCGCGACTGCGGTGGCCTTGAGCATGAAGTGTGCAGAGGACGTGCAGATAGCCAAAGGGGAGAGTGCAAGAGGCTAGCAGAACAGAGTAAGCAAACGGGCCAGCAGACATCCTCATGCTGGCGCAGAAACCATTCTCATCATCTTGGAAACGATAAATACAGTTTGAGAATCCCGCCAGTAGCCGGCCATGCTATCTGGCCAAAGCGGCGCCGGAGCAGCGGCTGATAGCCGAACCGCATTCGCACGCTACCACCACGGGCGACTTCGTTCCAGCCCAACGCCGCCCCATGTACCTTGGTCTCGCACATGTCACACCCACCCAATCGACTTGCCAAACAATGCAAGACGTTGTTTCCTTCCAGTTTCAATATTATTAAAGATGTATAGCGAGAGTCCTGGCGAAGGGGGACCAATTTCACCGGAAATGGTAAGAAGGCAACTCGAGGTGCCTGGTCTGCGTTTGGTGTTGCCCACGTAAGAAATAGAAGTCCGCGATGCCTGTTGAACGCCGGATAACGCCGTCGGATAGCGAGTGACGCCAGAAAAAAGAGAGGGAACCAGCAGCGGTATGGCGCGTATCCCTAGTCTCCCTACCCATGCATTTAAAAAGGAAAAGTGGCGTGCTTGTATGTGGCAGCGCGACGTTGGCTGCCATGGTGCCTGCGTCCTTAAGGTAGAGAAGCGCAACGCTAGCAGGTCAAGCTCGTTCATTGATCGCCATGGCCGTCTGGTGTTGGACAAAAGGAATGCCAAGTCAGCTCGGGGTTTCGTCCAAGTCAGCTCGGGTAACGACGTAGTATTCACCTTCGCTGGGCCCGGGGGTCGGGGGCATGTTCCCGGAGCTGGGGGCCTGCTGAGGAGCGCGAGCGGTGCCGGGCCGCGACCGCGACTTGCTATCATCCCTTGCAGGCGGTGGAGGGTCGGCCCGGTCCTGGGAAGAGGAATGGCCGGCGACTGTCTGAATGGTAGGTCGGTTCTGCTGACTGCGGCGGAGACGGTCCTCCATCTCACGGATGCGCGCTTCGATGTCGGCGAGCTCTTGGTTGGTCTTGCCGACATTTTGTCTCCTAGTGGGCAAGTCAGCGACCGGAAGGGAGAGGCGGTGACGAAGAAATGTGTGATGTACCTGTTGTCGACTTGCTGGTCGAGGTCCGCCACGGAGTTCTCGATGCGGAAGATGTCCATGAGCTCTGCGGAAAAGGAGCGGGCAATGGTCCTGGAAAAGTTGCCAAGTCAGCACATCCGTTGCATTCTACAAGTCGAGCCAGAATGAAGACGTACGACTGAGGCCGGCGGCCATTGGGCTGCCAGTCGCGGTCGAGCTCGGCGTCGGTCATGGCGGGCGGTGATGCTTGTCTGGGGAAGGGCGGGTTGGGACGAAGCGGGTTGGGCGAAGAGATGGGCTAACGATGCAGCAGCAAAACGGCGCTGCAAAAAGCTCTGCTCTGTATCGATTTGGGGAAGATGGACGGCGCTGAAGCGAAGTGAAGCGAAGTCAAGCGAAGACAAGAAGAGGGATTGAGGGGAGGAGGACGGCGAGGCAGGCGTAAGGAGAGATAAGGTTTACAGTACGAAAACAGTGAGGCGGCGGCCGTTGCGTTCCTGGCAGCTCCAGTTCATACCGCACGGCGAGAGACAAGGAAGAGCATCCCCTTGGCCATCCATGCCATCATCTCCCTTTAGCGGATCCCCCTTTCGGGGCGTGAATGCAGCCCAAGAGCCGGCAGCCGACGCACCTTATTGCGACGTGCCACGCACCAAGAGCAGCCCCAGGGGTCCAGGCGGGAAATTCGGCGGGGGGGTGCGAGGTGGGTAACAGCGGGGCGGGCGCCATGCCAGCGGCGGTTGAGGGGGCCCTGCAACGCTGGTGGCTTGCCACCGCGGAGATGGGATGGGATAGGGTCGGTACACGTAAGGTGAGGTACCTCAGGAAGGCTTCGAGTTCACGTCCCCAGCGGCCGAGACAGGTCTGCACGCGGGCGCCGCGAGAGCCCACGAGCACGCTCACTCGGGGCATGCTGCGTCCGCCGTATTGTACCCATACGAACTCGCCTTGTTGATGTGGGTAGGTTGCGAGATGACGGCGGCCGTGGGGCGCCCTTAGGCGGGATGGCTTGCCCGCTGTGATTGCCCTGGGGCGCGCTCCATGCTCTCCCTCCCAGCCCTGCCCGTCGTCAGGGGACCGACCTGCCTGCGCACCACACACACGCACACAGCCCCCGGTCCATTTCATCAAACGCCAGTCCCTCTGCGTCCCCAAGGGGCGTCGCCCTCGCATGGGGCACGTCATGTCGCGGCCAGCGTGCCCGGCGAGGCGGCCATCGTTCGAAGGCGCCCGTGTCTCGCCCGCTCAGCTCGCCGCCACGCCCGTTGCTTCCCTCGAGGCTTGCCGTCATTCCGCCCGCAAAACGAGTACACAGCGACCTTGATTGGCCTCGATCCCGGCGGCTACGGCGTTCGCCCGCATAGCGTCTTCATAAGACGCTCGTATGCGCCATGGTCAGAGGTGTAAATTGGCCACGAAGTCAGTAGACTGGGGCCTGGCTTCGAACCCGTAGATTGCTCTTGACAAGCTTCCGATGCGTACCGGGTTTCACTGATGAAATCCAAATGGCCCTGGGGGAACAATGCGGCGAGTGACCAACCGCCCGTTTTGCTGGCGCGGCGTGACGACTTCGAGACCATGTTCTGCAGTCTTGCTTTATGTTCATAGTCTTATATTGCCCTGATTGTATGTGCAGCGTCTATGGTGCGCTTCAGGTGTATCATCTCACAGCTATTCCGTACACAGGGTGCCTCCGGCCCCATGGCGAAGATGCTCGCCGCAACATGTGACGAAAAAATCCCAGAACGCCGTACCCAAACATGGACCAGACCTTCGTTCCTCGCGAGGTCAAGGCCCTGTCGACCATTTCCAATGTATCCCAAGGACGTCCTATCCCAAGGTCTGGATCCCTCACCCGTCAGCGCCGCTTTTCCCCATCATCACCGCTGGGCTCGGCATCGCGGGGGCTGGGCCCGATTAAAGTCGTTGGGCTCAGGCTGCGACAGAATGCCACAGCCCGGCCACTGTACACCCCCATGCTCTTTCTTCCATGACATGAATGCTCACCGCTCCATCTCTGGGTCATGCTATCTTGTCAATCAGCTCAGCCATCCCTTCTTGAAGGGAAACTCGACGTCGCCGCAGTTATCGTGCATCTTGACCCATTCCTGGATCCTCTTCACGTTCCACCCGCTCTTATATGTCCACTGGTCGGTGTCCTCCTTCTTAGTCGGGTTCCCATGCTTGATCGTGTCGCTGGTGGCGCAGATGCCGTTGCGGAAGCGGTACTGGAAGCAGTCGTCTTGGCTCTGGCACGCCCTCCGGCAATTGTCGAAGCTAAGGTGAGCCACCCTTTCGATCGCCGAGAGGTCCTCCTCCTTTTTGGCGCGGCCCAGCTCCCAGTCGGCGTAGTGGTAGGCCGAGCTGTTCAGGTAGAAGACTTGGTCGCTCAGGTTATTCCAGTCGTCTCGTGTCGCTCGCAGCCGGTCCTCGACGAAGCGGTGATATAGGTCCTTGATGCGCATCGGGTACGAGAAGTTTCGTTCCTGCTCGAAGGCGTATAAATCCGACACCTCTTGAGCACTGGCGTGATGCATCGTGACGATGGGTTGGCACCATTCGTTTGCGGCGTACGGCAAGGTGTGCGGCTTCTCACCATTAATGGTCGGCCACTGCAGGCAAGTCAGTTAGCGACTCGTCGTTCCGTGCCGTGAGACAACTCGGGATGGCGATGCATTTAGGCATTGATGGTTTCACTTACCGCGTTCTTGACATCAATCTCCGTCTCCTTCTTGAGCGCGAAAGAGAACATGTAGTCGCCGCAGCACTCTTTTTGTATGCGCTCATCCCACCTGTTTGCGACGCCGGTCTTATCTTTGAACATTTTGCTCATGGTGGCCTGGGACACAAAGTATCCGCTTCCGCCATGTCCAAAAGGAAAGTTGCCGACATAGGCAACGCTGCCGATGTAGTGGGTGTCTCTGGGATCCAGTTGCTTCAGCCACTTCATCATGGTCGGCCACACGACGTATGTATCGGCATCGACGAAAAGATACCAGTCAAAGTCGGGCCGCATGGCATATGTCTTCTCAGCCATGTGGATGTTTTTGTACTTGTCCAGGTTCCACGCTTCCTCGCCCACCTTGTGGTTCTTGTTGCAGGACTCGAGGTCAACAGGGCACTTCTGCTGGCGATGGTACAGGTCGAAGTCGCTGTTCTTAAGCTTCACCTCTGGCAAAACTGTGTCGAGGCTGTCGTGTATCGGGTAGCCGGCGACGCTCTCCTCCTTGTCGCTGAAGAACATGAAGTTGGGCACACACTTGAGGTTCGTCATGATCTGGTTGGGTATCTTGCCGAACGCCTCGGAGGCGCCCGTCTTCATGACGAGCAAGACGTTGGACGTGTCGGGGAAGTTGGCGCACTCCGAGCTGGGACCATCGGCTGCTTCCGCATCGTCGGTGCCATTTGGGTGCGGCCGCGTCCCATGTAAGTGATTAGGCAGGTCGGCGCCCCCAAAGGCGGGCAGCTTGTGCCGCAGGTTGGACAGATCGCAATAGCTGCCATCCGCGCAACCCCCTCCCAGGCGGCTCGAGGTGATGATTAGGCCGGCGATGAAGATGCTGAAAATGGACAAGACGACGATGGAGCGCCTCGACAGCACCCGCGGGGCGAGCATGGTGAATGCGCCGGACGAGCGTCGAGGTTCCTTATCCAAAATTCCAGGCATGCTACAGCACTCGGCTATCAGGGCGCGACGACGCAGGAGGCGGAAGAGGTTGCTTGATGGACAGGAGAGAGGGGTCGAGCGAAGACGCAGCCCCAGCCGCAGCTGACGAGTGGAGCGCAGATGATGACGGACCTGCACTCCGTTTAATCGACGCGCGCGAGATGGGCCATCCAGAAAGGTCGAATGAAAGAGCGTTGCGAGACGAGATTTCGGCGAGGTAAGACGCGGTATTAGGGGGAGGTGTTGGGTTTGTGCTCGTGGTACGAGCCGGATTTACGACTTATAGGTCCAACGCAAAGCGCCAGGAGCTGCAGGTCTTCCCCCGGCGAGACCCGCCTTTCAATGCAGCCGTGGCTTCGACTAGCACCAGCAGAGCCCGGCATGCGCAAGGAAAGGGGGCGTGGGTACTCGTAGGTAGCGAGCCACGGGATACCTACTCGTGCTCGTGGACCGAGGCCGCTGGTCACCACGTCGAGGCGCGTTGTGGCAGCTAAAGGCTGGAGCTTGGCTGCACGCATGTGGGCAAGGTCGGAGAGGATTCGCATGTGCTTCTACACGATGGACCATGCGGTCTGGGTTGACGGAATTGCTGGTGAAATTCCAGCCGTTGAATGCTGATTGCGGTCCACGGGTAGCGGCCGTTGCCAGATTGGCTGGCGCTACCGTTTTCAGTGAGACCGTTTAGGCTACCCACAGGTACGAGCAGGTACCTATCCCAGCTACTCGTACGGCCTCGCATCGATCATGCCGCCTGCTTTCCAGAGTGTTTGCAATTGGCTTGGCCTTGCCGGATGTCACGCATTTGCGCAAGCCACTGGGCATTTGCGTCGCCAGCAAGAGCCCGGCCGCAAACGGCCCAGGTCCTCATGCGTACGAGTACGAGTAATACTCCACGGGTACCTTTGCAACTTTTTTCGCGCGACATGAGGATCCTGCATGACTGCCTGGCCTTGATCGGCAGATTCGCTTGTGCCATGACGCGGTTCGCACGCAGTGGGAAGTTAGTGAATACGAGCCGCCCCCCTCCCGCTCCCTCCGAAATCCCCGGCGGCGCAGCACCACTAAATGGCCCGCCATCAAGATGGCTCGAGGGTTTATTTTTACCCAACTGGCTCCGTCACGTGAATCTATGGCTGCGTCACTTCTCTCCAGTCGGTGTCCAGTCGGTGGATCCAAACACCGTAAACGTCTTGTGGTGAGTGCCTTAAGTAATTAAGGTTGAGGTTCGCCGACGCTTCGGCTATCTTGCTTGTAGGAGTGTACTCGTAGGTGCAGCAGATCCAACTTGTCCAGGCGTCATAAGCTTACCCCATCCCTGCATCTTCATTTCTGGCCTCGTAGGACCCCTGTTGCCTACCACCAACCGGTTCCTGCAAGCCCAGACGCTCCAGTGCTCCGAGGAGAAAGGAGCCGCATTGTGCGAGCGCCGCATCGAAAACGTGGCTTCTTCACCGGCATCAATCCGATCGCGACCCGACCCCGGATACACAGCTTTGAAGTGCCGATGCCCAAAGTACTCGTGCCGGTTCCCTCCCCGTGAATCGCCCCTTCTAGGCCTGGGCCCAGACGGGTTTGAGCATCCTTTGTGCGAGAGTTGACTTTTGCCCGGGGACCTCCACGAGCACAGTACTTGTACCCGTAGGGCGTTGAAGAAGCCAAAGTCCCATGTACTCGTAGTTGTTTGACGGATCCATCCCGCCTTAGGGCCGCCTTCATTTCCGTTATGGCCCAATCATAGCTGTGCTTGACGGTAAGTTTGGCTTACTCGTAAGCATCCCTCCCGGTCAGCAACCAACCTCGCGCTTCAGCCAAGCGCAGCCGCTCATTATGACCCCTGCCTTATCTTCACAACTCGTCGTGCGCGACTCTGTCTTCCTCCAAAACGCCATTCCACGCCTCGGCCTTGCCCTGTGAGATGCTGGCGATAAATTCTCCGACCTCGGCCTCCGTCAACGCGATGCTGTTGCTGCTCCTGATACGGTAGGGAAACGCCTGCCCGGTGTGGGGATTCTCAACGGCGAGTCCGGTCCTGGACGCAATGCCAAGCGTGCGTGGCATCTCCGGGTACTCGCGCGAGTCGACGGTTACGAACAGGAGGTATTCACGATACGTCTTGGCCAGCGGCTTCATGGCCGCCCTGTACGCCTCGCGATCGGCTTCGACGTCGCTGAAGTAGAATACCATGCTTTTACCCGTCTAAAATTGTCAGCGCCGCCTCTCTGACATGAACAAGGGCATATTAGCGGCCCGCTGGCCCATACCTGCGTGTACTTGAGCTCCGTCCGGCGGTCCAGCTCCGGGATCAACGGCTCTGTGCACGTCGCGACAAATGCCTCGAGGGCACCGACTGAGTCGAGCTTCGTCTGGAAGTGCTCCTCCGCGTCGACATTATTGTGGCATTGGAGGGTGCTGGGCCCCGTTTGTATGCCCTGCGCAACGGCAAAGGTGTAGCGGTCCTGGTAGGAGGTCGCGAGGGAGGAAAACCGCGAAAGCAGCGAGTCGTCGTCGCTGCGAAGGTGGGCGACAAAAACCACAGAATCAGTCGTGGAGAAACCACTGATGGTTTCTCTGTTGAGATACGTGAAGGCTGGTCGTTCGATGCGTTTGAGAAAGGACGTGATACTGGGGCGGTGTGAGAGTCAGGTCAGCCAAGGAAGAAGAAACGCATCACCTACGATGAAGCTTTTCGGGGGCCGCGATATCGAATCATAGCTCTATCGCGCTGATACAGGCGGATTGTCGGAAATGACACGACATCCAGCTCGGCACACAGGTCGCGCGACGCAGAGCAGTCGATGGACCGAAGTGTCGCATTCGCTCGGATCGTCTCCCATACCGGAAGTAGCGCTTGGCTCGATTCGCTGGCAACATGTCAGCCATGAGATTCAGCGATGCAACGATGAGGCCGACTCACGTTCCGGGCTGCTCAGGACGCGAAAGAGAGTCAGCGCGACCAGCAAGCATCCAGCGATTCTCGTCATCGACTTACCGCGACAACTGTGGTCGAGTGTCAGCGTAAACAGCAAACTCCAAGCAGTTTCTTTATTTGCGGCTCCAACTCACAAGCTACAAGTGTACGATCATTGCGTGAGAGCTGCTGCCTCAGCTCGGCTGCGTCGCTATGCTGCCACGCGGAAGCGTGAACAACAAGCAGGGCAATCGTCATGACATCAAGAACCTTCATGGCTGTGCTTCTTAATCGCATAGCTCTGCGCTGGACGTTTGCTTGAGCGACCCTGAATTGCGGCGCTCGTCCACGTTTTATTAGTCTCATGGCTGGGATCGCGTCTGTCGGCGTCGTAGCTCCAGGACGCAGGGGCCGTTTCGCCACAACCCCCATGGCTGAGCGGCGCAACAGACGATGTTTCATAGCTCTCCAGAGCGGAGAAACGTCGATAGAGGGGTTTAAAACCACAAGAAATCGCTTTGGACGGGGCAATCGACCTGGTTATAAGAGACTACAGTCTGTATCTACGGAATATCACCATGTTTGGTCTACATCACCTTGTCACCGTAGCGGCGGCGCTGGGCATCGCGGGTGCGGTGGATGCTCCTGACCAAGCCCGACTCTCTGGGGATCAACCTGCGCCCAGCCATATTTGCACGCATCCGCCTTACACGGTTCATCTCGTGAGCAGGTCACCGCTGGTGATGTACCTGGAAGGCTTCCTGACAGCCGACGAGCGAGCTCACCTGCAACGTTTGGCGTATGCATGCTCACAAGGTCCCGATTAGAAACGTGCTTAGCTCAATAATCACACCTTTACAGACAAGGACAATTTCGACACTCTGCCGTCCAAGGCGCAGCCGGCGACTCGGCCATTCACTCAGTACGCACCTCGCAGTCCACATCCGTCGAGCGCGACGCTGTGGTGCGCTGCATTGAGGACCGCGCCCTGGCCATACAGGGCTTCGACACGCCCTCTTCACATCTTGAGCCCATTCAGCTAGTCAAGTACGGCCCGACGCAGCACTACCACTTCCACACGGATTGGTTCACCGACGCGGCGTCCCACGCCACGGCTGCGCAGGGCGGCAATCGTGTGAGCTCCATCTTCGCGTACGTCAAGGCTGTCAACGTCACCGGCGGCGGCACCAACTTCCCGCAACTCGAGGCGCCTCGCGATGAGCGGTGGTGCCGCTTCGTCGACTGCGACGAGGAGCGCGAGCGGGGTTTGACGTTTCGCCCCGTGGAGGGCAACGCCGTGTACTGGGAGAACCTGTTGGCCGATGGCAGCGGCCGCGGGGACCAGCGGACTCTGCACGCCGGGCTGCCGGTCGTGAGCGGGGAGAAGATTGGCATGAACATATGGACGAGGGAGGCGCCGCTTCCGATGGACGTACGGGGGCAAGTTTAGGTCCTTTGTTAATAAGGCGAAGCGAGAGGAGAACTCCGAGAGTAGACCACGCATATGTAAGCGCTGATCAGCCGTCTCTGGCCTTGGCCAAGTCATCTTCTGGCTAGATTCACTGCCGTAGGGAACGCTGTCAGCGCCATACAAACAGTGAATGTCTATGGCTGCTTATACCGCTCAGTCCTGCGCGCACCCTTGTGCGTCTTCCCCGAATTTGGACTTTGTGGCCTAGGATGACTAAATGCAGGCAATGAAGGCTTTTCTGGGGCTGCCGTGACTTCTTGAGAGTAACATATCGCAGTATTTTAACAATGAAAACGGAAATCTTTCCCTTTATCAAGCATTTAGTGACCTTCAAAAGGTTGTTGTAAGGAGTAGCAGTGTGTCAAAGTGGGCGTTCAAGTGAGCGCAATGCGAGAGTCAATCACCATCGACCAGTGATAAAATCAACCATAGTCTCCAGCAATCCTGATTCACTGATCCGGCTCAGTAGTGCTGTACGTGTAACTTGAACATGCTCTGGTCAAAGAAGGGGCATGTCGAGGTGTATATAAGCGCCACGTTCTTCTAGCATACACCTGCTTGCCTCCTAGCAAACGTCGCTGTTCTGTGAAAGCCTGTGGCCAGACTCATTTACACCAATATCGCTCTCACATCCGCTGACGCACGAAATATAACCATGACCGGCCACACGCGAGACAATGACTGCGGATGCGGCTGGATCTGCTTCGGAGTCGGCTTCGCCGTTGGATACGGCACATTCATCATCATGCTGGCGCTCATCATGGGCCGCCAGATAAGGAACCTGCCGTGGATGTGGGAGTGGGAAGCCGAGAGGGCGCGGCGTGAGGCAAAGGCACGCGAGGTGGCGGCTGCGGGACGCTCGACGCCGCCTCCGCCGCGGCCGGAGTCACCTCTGCTATGCTCAGGGGCTCTACCGATTCCGGAAGAAGACGCCGTGGAAGAACGCGAGAGCCAACCCAGAAGGAACATGGTTGCTAGTTCTTAGTGCTATAAAACGAATGAGGGTAATTGCGCGGCATGGGGGCTCTGTAGGGCGATGTGGTTTGCATTATTTAGTCGTTTGTCGACGAGTCGGTGACCAAGTTCACTTTTCACCAAGTCACTCATGCGTCCGGTCGTAGTACATCGTTCTGTCAGTGAATTCCAGCTGTCTTTAGTATAAGAACACTTGAACTTCTGCCTCTCAGCTGCAATCAATTTCTCGGGAGGGCCCCAATTTGCAAGAGCCAGAAATTCGTTCCCACCCTTTGAAATCTCACAGAGATTTGATGCAGCCAGAAACAAGCCAGAAGAGTTTCCACTTCACGGCCATGACGAATCATCACCGCAGAATATTGGAAGAGTTACGGGCTTGGCATATCATCCTCGGGCTGCTCTTTGGCGGCGTATTGGGATTTATGGTGTTCTGCATGTCGATCATGGTACGGAACGTTGTCATAGCGTGGATTGATTCGTACGAGGAACACCTGGAGGAAGAGGAAAGGGAAGGGGAGCGACAGCGGGAAGGATACGAGCTGCAAAGCATGGGAGGAGCAAGGCAGCGATGAGGCAGCGAAAGAGGATATCTCCGCTTAGAGACTGAAACATGTGGTGGATGGTATTTATCGTCAATTGACGAAGGGCACAGGCCGCCGACGTGGCACTTGGCTGCAAAAAAATCGTTGATGGCGGCTTCGACGTATTGGAATTAGAAACATATCGCAACTGCTTTGGCCAAATTCAGGCAATGCTAGCAACTCAGTGAGCTGCTGTTGAGTTGAGATGATGGAGGAGACGTTATATTAGTGATGATCACGTGATATCGCGTTGGACGAGGACGCGCGACGAGGGAAGCTTGCCTGGCGCGACCAGGTTTGGTTGAACAAGTGCCAACCACCCTCCAGCAGCTGAAGCATGGACATTGCCCGCGGCTCCAGACGAGCCCGCCATGTCGCTGCCAATGCTGCCGCCGCCGAAGCTGCTGCCGCCAACGCTGGGGCTGCCGCGAGCCAAGGACGAGCAGCTGCAGGGCCAGCGCGTACGCCAGAGACGCAGCACCGCCAGCAGCAGCATCTCCAGCACGCCCCGGGTCGCCGTGCCGCTGCTGCCCAGCAGCAGGTGACGCCCACAAACAACTTGGTACACGATCAACCGCTTCACCACCCGCGCGCCCTCGACTCGTCGTCGGTCGTGGCTGCCGGGCCGCCCCCGCATCCGTTTCGCTTGCACCGATGTGAGTTGCTCTTCTGTTCTGCTTCTCGTCTTATGTCGTCTCCGGAGCCGTACTTTGGCTGGTGCGGTGGAGGAGCGAGTTGGAGCACGTTCAGAGAGCGGCTTCGCCTCTCGTTTCTCCACTGAACAACGCCTTTGTCCTCGTGTCGCCCTCTCTGCCTCATCTCGTTTTCTCCCAGCCAGTGAATATCCCTCTTCTTACACCCTCTCCGCCGCCATCTTCACCATTCTCGCGTCCTCCGCGCCACCGTCGTCTTCTCGTTTCTTTTCTTTAGAGCCCATCAACCCGTCACTCAATCTCGCTGGGCTATCGAGAGCCTTCACGGACGGATATGCCCGCATGCTCCTTCGAGGGAAGAGCAGAATGTTTTGCACCCGAGACTGGCCACACACACCCCCAGCAAGCCCGCCTCTCCAAGAAAACTTCGCATTTCCCATCTACCAGGACTCCGTCTATGAGGATGATGAGCCCAAAACTCTCAGCCCTCGTCTCCCACTGCAAGAGTTGCCCGTTACCCCCTTTGGTGACCTCGTCGACAGCAGAGAGCCCTCGTGCCGGCAAGTGCCTTCAGCAGACAAGGAGAACCTGCCTTTTCTGCGGGCTCTCCCTCAAGCCGGTGTCTATATCCTCACCCAACGAGGTCCGGATCTCCCTACCCTCCTCCACCAGACGACCGTTCGACGACTCGAGTGGTATCTGTATCAAGTTTTCGCTGAGATGACGGACGCTGACCCTGATATCAACCCCTTTCTAGCCACGCACTTGAGTGCAAATACCCGCCTCAGCATGCCACTTGACTCGGACGAATCGGGCTCCGAGCCGGACCTCAGCGTCCTGGGCATGGCTCGCGCCGGCGCCAGTATGGAGCATCACATGAACGCCGTGGCCTACGACGACGACGATGACGACGAGGTCTTGTCCCAGGAGCAGTACGACGTCGAAGACACCAGCATTGATGACCAGGTCGAGGAGCAGGAGGCGACGCCTCTGTTTGACCCTGCCACGGTTGGACTAAAGGAAATCTCCAACTTGGGCAAGTTTACCGTGAGCAGTCACAAGCCTGGCAGCGGCGTCGAGGAGCTCCGTAGCGACGATCTCAAGCAGTATTGGCAGTATGTCTCCTTGATTGAATCACGTCGGATGTTGAGATATGCTAAACATGCATCAGGTCTGATGGCCCCCAGCCGCATAGGCTCACAGTCTACTTTGTCAAGCGAGTCGGCATCCGCGACATTCGCTTTTTCGTCGACTACAACGAGGACGAGTCTTACACGCCCACCAAGATCGTCTTCAAGTCTGGAACCAGCGAGAACAACCTCATTGAGTTTGCGACCATGAACCTCGACAGCCCTGTCGGCTGGCAGCAGGTTCCCATTGCCGGCGCGGGTGGTGAACCTGATGGCAACACTCTAGTTTCCTACGTGCTGCAAATGCAAATTCTTGAGAACCACCAGAATGGAAAGGACACGCACCTGCGTGGCATAAAGATCTACGCCTTTGACGCCGACGCGGCGCAGAGCGCCGGCCGCGAGGGCAGCAACGTCAACGACGACACTATAGACTTGACTGGGATGAGTGGCGAGCTCAGCACCGGCCATGGTGAACTTGGCGATAGGATGGGCGATATTGCTCGAACGCTGGCCGCCGCGAGGCTCGAATCTGGCGAGACGGGACTCACCATCCCCGATTTCATGCGAGAACCCGAGATTCGATGAGCAAACATGGATCATGGATGGGGTCGCCGTGTACGAGTCTGTATGATGATGTTACGAATTATTACGCATGCCCTTGTGGACTGTGCAAGGGGTACGTACAATGCATGACGAAATTGGGTCTCGGAAGTCAGCCTTGGGCGTGGCGAACAGAGGCCTGCAGGGTATAATATAAAAGGCTTTTGATGGTATACCGCAACATCAGCTGGGTGTGTCTAGAGGATGGACTTTGCTGGTGGTAGTCAATAAACGTATTGTACATTTATCGCCGACGCGTGCTATGCTTGTGAGTGTATCAGTTGCATTCGTCAGCTGCTGATCATGCTTCGTTAACCGAGGTGGCTATTTGGGACTACGCGACCAACGGCCTTATGTATCAAAAACGAAGTAGCGGAAAGACTTGAATAGCCGCCATCAGAATCACATTGTAAGGAAAGCACCGCGCAACAGAGAGTTCATGATGATCAACTGCCTATATTGGACAAAGTCTGGGCGTCTCTCACGGCTGTGCCATCCCGCCCCGTGTATATGGGTTGCCAAGCCAGACAAGACAGTCCGGCGAAGGCCAGCAGAGTCATCTGAGTAATAGCCGTGGCAAGCAGGAACAGGGAGCCAATGCCTTGCCAGGAAGTTCCGGTGCCTAGCGGTGCGCCCTGTCAGCTCTGACGTACGGTAGATCCGGTACTATCAGGGCAACGGCCGGGAGAAATCGCGAGGGACATTCGGGGGCAAAGACAAGCCGTCGGGGGCCGGGCCAACTACGCCAATAAGAGCTACGGCCTTATTGTCCGCCCGTCAGGCACTGAGGGAGGGACTACTGCTAGCTCAAAACTCTCGACGGTTCACACTGGGCAGAAGCTTTGGCTAGATGAGCTCGGAAGATGGGTGCCGTACTCTGACATTGTCGAGACTATTCGGGACACGACAGGCGGGAAGGGCAAGTGGGTCGAGGTGTGGTCCGGGGTATGTACAATGCACCACCTCCGGGATCATCGGCTCGCGCCCGTGAGCAGAGCCAAGCCAGGAAGGCTTCTGGAAGCCAACCACGCTTTTCGTCGTCGGGCGGTTCCACAGTCTGCAGCGCGCAGAGACGAAAGTGTCATCATGACACAATCCATTGGCAGGGCTGACAACCTACAGGCCGGAAGGACGGAACAGCGCAATGTGAAGGAAACGGCCAGCCATGATGCAAAGGTGTTCCTTGCATTTGAGATGGGTGTGGCTGCGATGCTGAGCGTGTGGAGGCGGTGCATCGTCCCGCTCATTCTGACAGTGTGGAGACGCACGACAGATGCATTCTGGGCGAACGCAGCGGGCCTTGGCTGGTCTCGTGGCTGTGGATGCTGGGGTGTTTGTTTCTGCCTGTGTATAGCCATCGATCGGGCGAACGAACCCCCTGGCCCGTGCATGTCGTGCCACACTGTCGCGCCCGGCAGCGTTGGCTGTGTCGCAAAGGGGAAACAGCCGCGAAGGTTTCGAGATGCAAAGGTGGCAACGCGAGGCGCAAATCCCCTGGCTTAGGGAGGCATCGTCGAGTTGGTGGCTGCGAGTCGCGAAGGCATCTCGCAACTGAAACGGAAGCCGTCTCGAGCGGCGCCGCTACGAGCAGATGGTGGCGGGAGATGCTGGGGAAACAAACGAGAGGAGTTGGCATTGACTGGGGTTCGCCCATCGCATTCGTCGTATGACCAGCCGGGCGGAAGATGCGGCTGCCAGAGCCGCTCCAGCCCCGTCACCAACTGCAGTATGTAGGCAGGCTAGCAGGCGGCCCCAGACGGAGAGCGGCAGGTGGTAGTCTTTACTTTACTCTGCTCGCTCGCTCACGTCGACTACCGAGTACCTGCGGATGCGAAGCGGCAATGCCTCGACCGGGGCGACGGGGCTCGCAGCTCGCAGCAGACAAGCTGGGCAGTGTTAGCGGGCACCCTCCAGGCAGCGCGCGGTGGCGATGGTGTCGCCATTGGATAGCTCTGTCGACGTTGTGCACGTGGTGGTTGACGGTGGCGGCCAGCTCGACACTCTGCTGCTTCTCTCCATCCATCTGCCTCGCCCTGCCTCAGCCACCAAGAGCCCCGCACGGCCCAAGCGTTGCCGAGCCGTAGCGTAGCTACGGGGTCCCTTGGCGACTCCCCCGGGGGAGCTAGAGGGGAGCTCAAGAGTCTCCCACGTCAGACACTCCCAAGGCCCGAATCACCACGCCACATCGTATCGTGTTCATACATACAATTTAAATAAGACCACTTCCCCCCCATCAAACCGCCTTGATACACACGTCTGTCATCGTCTACCCAGAGAGGCGCGTTTTTATCCCCGTTGGGCCTGGCTTTTCCTTCGATCGATGCGTCCCCAGCACACCTCAACAGCAACACCCGCCGCCTCCACCACGTCCTCCACAGCACCCATCATGTCGTTTGTCAACGGCGAAAGCTCCACCACCAAGCCCGCCGCTCCCGACCATGAGCGCGACGCCAACGGCCCCGGCAGCGCTGTCGGCTTCCAGCCTCAGGCCAAGATGGACGTGCAGCCGCCCAGGAAGGAAGACCTCCAGCGCAGCTACGCGACCCTCGTCGGCGACGACCCCAACCCCGCTGGTTGGTACGGCAGCATGAGTTCGTCCCCTTGTTCCTATTCCCTTTGCCACTGTTCCTCCCATGGAGCTTTCTGCCTGCGACCGCATTCTCAGCCATCGGGCCCGCTCTAACATGTTTTGCTCATCTAGTCAACTCCTTCGGTTCTTGCGTTGGAACCCTTGGCTCCGCCCCCTGCTGCATCTGCTGCCCTAACCCTTTCAAGAACGTCCATCAGGGCAACGTTGGTCTTGTTACCAAGTTCGGTCGCTTCTACAAGGCCGTCGACCCCGGCCTGGTCAGGGTCAACCCCCTCAGCGAGAGGCTGATCCAGATCGATGTCAAGATCCAGATCACCGAGGTGCCCGAGCAGATATGCATGACCAAGGACAACGTCACCCTCCGCCTCACCTCCGTCATCTACTATCACATCGTGGCGCCCCACAAAGCTGCCTTTGGCATCACCAACGTGCGTCAGGCCCTCGTGGAGCGTACCCAGACCACCCTGCGCCACGTGGTCGGCGCTCGCGTCCTCCAGGACGTTATTGAGCGTCGCGAGGAGATTGCTCAGTCGATTGGCGAGATTATCGAGGATGTTGCTGCCGGCTGGGGTGTTCAGGTCGAGAGCATGCTCATCAAGGACATCATCTTCAGTCAGGAGTTGCAGGAGTCCCTGTCCATGGCCGCTCAGAGCAAGCGGATTGGTGAAAGCAAGATTATCGCCGCCAAGGCCGAGGTGAGTCTCATGCACTGCCTTTTACAGCTACAGAAAGGGGCTCCCGCTTACATCTCATCCTACAGGTCGAATCTGCCAAGTTGATGCGGCAGGCCGCTGACATTCTCAGCTCCGCACCCGCCATGCAGATCCGCTACCTCGAGGCCATGCAAGCCATGGCCAAGTCTGCCGGCAGCAAGGTCATCTTCCTGCCTGGCTCCAACCAGAACATCAACGCTGCTCTCGGTGCCATGTCGGCTCATCCTGGTGAGGGCAGCGGCGCCAACGAGAGCGCGATGCAGCGTGACTTTGGAGGTCAGGACCCTGGTTTCCAGCAAGCCATAAACGCTCGCCTTGTCGAGAACATCTGATGGCGCGTCAGACGGTTGTGAAAATGCGATCGTGAAGTGCTGACTTGGGTGTCTTTGCCGACTTAGCGTGGTCTACTTGATTTCGAGGGCGCATATTTGCGACTGCCCAATTCGTCTTCAACGATTGCTACAGCTACAATCTCCCGAGATCTCCCAAGCTCACGTTTCATGCGCAGCAGCGTCTTCCCTCGGGTCAGGCGCCTTCTTTCGCGACAAGACCTCAATTTGCCCGCGCCCGACTAATGATTGATTGATTTGCCTTTTGAGACCTTTTGTTTTCTTGGTGTGGCAATGGACTGGTTGGACCAGGGGCTCCTCTCCAGCATAGTGAAATGAGACTTACCAGTGGCGGAGAAGTGATACCCTGACATGACGTTGGAAGGCGCGGAAGTTGTGAGTCTCTCATTGGCTTGGAAGTCTGCTGTTTTTGAAGTTCTTGATCTTGGAATGGATACCCCGAATCGCTCGCTGGAATGCCGGGGGCAAATTGTGCGTTACTGTATTACCTAGACACCGCGACATGCTTTGCTTCTCAATATCAATTGATGCTTTATCGCAAAAGGAACGCCGCAATGCACTCTCAGGGCGAGCGAGCTGGTCACGACCAGTTAGGTAGATGCTGCTGTAATTGAGTTCTATCCAAACCAACGAAGACTAAGCAGCCTTCCACCACCCAACAGCCACAGTATCGATGGACGCAGAACCGAGGACAAGAACAAGGAAGAAAGTGAAAACTAAAAAAGAAGCCTTACACGCCAGATGCCGTACATGTCCCCCCGTAAACGCCGGCCATTAATCGGCTCTCAACATCGAAAGAGGCCAGAAGAGATCCCACCTCAAGAAGCTCAGGTATCGTCATATATCTCTACACATCGCAGACGGTATGCAGGTCCTGTCTGATCCCGTCTTCCACCCGACCCGCTGGGAGTCAGCGAGGCCCAACCCAGCCGGGTTCAATCAGGCTTCCGAGTGGCGCTTCTTCTTCTTTTGCTTCTTCTCCTTCTTGTCCTCGACCGCCTCATCGTCGCCATCGTGCTTGCGCTTCTTCTTCTTTTCCGACACAGGCTCGGCCTTGGACGGCGTCGCCGCCTTTACAGGGGTGCCGTTCTCGGCAGCCTTGCGCATCTTCTTGAGATCCTTTTTGCTGTAGACCTTGGGGCTGCCGTCGGAGGCAAGCTGGACATCGCCTCGCTCGTACTTTCTCTTGAACTTCTTGACCGACAGGCCGGCGAGATCGGCCAGGCGTTCGTACTCGGCGGCCGACAGCTTGGCAACCTTGGATTTGGCAGGCGTCGCTGTCTCATCCTCGTCATCAGAGCCATCGTCCTCGGCGTCCTTCATCTCGTCATCGGATTGCTCATCAACCTCCTCAATCAAAGCCTTCTTCTTGTCCTTGGACTTCTTGTCCTTGCTCTTCTTGGAAGAGTCGCCGTTGACCTCCTCGTTCACGCCGTCAGCATCGACATTGTACCGCCGAGTCTCCTTCAAGGTGAATTGGCCAGGCGCCATGATTTCGCCCGAGGGGGCAACGTTAGTGCCCTTGGGGAGAAGAGGCTTGCCCTCGAGTTTCCGAAGGTGGTTCTCAAGCTTGATGCGGCTGGTGAGTCCCAGCATCGACCTCTCGTCGTCATCTGCATCGTCATCGAAGGTCTCAAGCGCATCCACACGGAGGCCCAAGGCAGTCTTCGCGGCCAGCATACGCGCGATCTTGCCCTTGTTTCGTCCGGTGGCCTGGCCGATAAGGGACGAGTGATAGATGATACCATATTTGGGGGTATCGTGCTTCGTCTTGAGAGCACGGAACAGGGCCTTCTCAGCGCCCAGGATCTGGATGGTCGAACCAGGAGCCTTAGCAAGGCTCATGAGAGAACCAGCGTGGGAGATGAGCCTGGCGCCGACGAGGTAGCCGACCAGAGAGGTCAGGTTCGGGGCAATGGCGCGCATTCGGCTCTCCAAATACGAGGAGAGCTGTGCCCGGTACTCGGTGTAGAGAATGACCTGCTCGGCCAAAGACTTGATGTTCTCCAGATCGACCTCGGTGATCTCAGTACCCATGCTGATCTCGGCAGCCTTCTTCACGGCTTCTTCCGTGGCTTCAGGGAGGACTTCAGAGAGATCGGTCTCAGCAATGTTGGTTCGGAACCCAGCAGCCAGAATGACGCGCGCGTAGGCCAGGTTGTCGTTCAAGATCTTGGCCAGTTCCGGGAAGTGCCAGCCGTACCACTCCTTGGTACGCATGGCGAAAACATTGAGGTCCTTGTCCATGTCGTCAATGAGCTTGATTGCCTGGATGATCATGGAATCGATCTTGTCGACGGAGAACTTGAGCTTGTGTCGGGAAATCGAGTGCGAGAGACCAAGGGCCATGCGATCGATATTCTCTTGGGCGAGCCCGGGGATCAGAGAAGGCAGGTGCTCTCGAAGTCCTCGGAAGACGTCCATGGTGTTGGATCCACTGACTGGAGAAATGTTAAACTGGGGGAGGTTCGAGATGGCGGTTCCCAGCTTGACGTCGGCAACGGCCAGGGAGGCCTTCTTCTCCGACTTGAGATCCTCAAGGAGAGAGGTCAACAGGGCCGGGACCTTTCCATCCTTGAGCGAGGCAGCCTCCTCGAGGGCCATGGCGGCGCTGTCGAACTTGACAAACTTCTTCAGCTTCAGCCTGGGGGAGGTTCCGTTAGCCGGTTGTCAACGCCTGCAGAATTGGGTCTCGTCCTCACATCTCAACCAGCTTCTCCGGGCGACCGAGTTCGGCGGCGAGGTCATCGTTCTTGAACAACTTCTTGTCCGCGGCCTTGAAGAGACCATAGCTTCTCGTCGTCAGCGATTGCAACTTCCGCGGTACTCGGGCGACTCACCCCGCAGGCGTCTCGGCAAGCACGAAGAGAGACATTTTGGGCAGTCGACGCTCTCTGCAGCGGTCATGCACGGGTCGATTGGGCTTCGGCTTGCTCTCGGGGGCGCAATTACGGACGTGTGCGCAGCGCTGGAGAGTTGCAAGGAAATTTTTTAGTTCAGAGCTCTTGCCTGCTCCACCCAAAATTTTTGGCTCGACCTCTGCCACAGAAAGTGGGAGTGGACATAGTTTCGGGTGTCGGCGCTACCAAATCTCCGGGACGTGGCTTGACACCCACTCACGTGGAAGCTTGGCCCGTCGACGACGACAGCGACGGCTTGCCAGCAACACCCGTCATCTCGCAGCTCTCGCATCCAAACGCTCGCCCCCTTCTGCGCAGGTGTCCCAGCTCACCTGCTCTCTGCAGCCTGCGCCAGCTAGCCGACAGACAAGATGGAGGGCTTATTCTTCAACGTAAACAACGGGTGAGTTGCTGCGGAAGCCCGAGGGTCCAGCGCGGCGCTGACGCAACGCAGCTATGTCGAGGGCATCGTTCGAGGCTACCGCAACGGCTTGCTCACGAGCCCGGCCTACAACAACCTAACGCAGTGCGAGACGATTGACGGTGCGCTGCCGCCATATTCACGCAAGACCGTGCTGTAATAACGCGTTCCAGATCTCAAGCTGCAGCTTGGCCCTGCCTACGGCGACTTCCTCGCCTCCCTCCCTCCGAACCCGTCGACCTCCAGCCTTGCCTCGAAGACCACCGACAAGCTCATCTCCGAGTTTCGCTATGTTCGTGCCAACGCCGTCGGCTCGCTCGCGACCTTCATGGACTACGTTACCTACGGCTACATGATCGACAACGTCGCCCTCCTCATCACCGGCACGTTACACGAAAGAGACACCCGCGAGCTGCTCGAGAGGTGCCACCCCCTGGGTTGGTTCGAGACCATGCCTGTTCTCTGCGTCGCCACCAACATTGAAGAGCTCTACAACAGCGTGCTGATTGAGACGCCACTGGCACCCTACTTCAAGGGCAGCCTCAGCCATCAAGATCTGGACGAGCTCAACATCGAGATTGTGCGCAACACGCTGTACAAGAACTACCTCGAGGACTTCTACAACTTTGTCAACACGCACCCCGACATGGCTGGGTCCCCAACGGCAGAGGTCATGTCGGAGATCCTTGAGTTTGAGGCCGATCGGCGAGCCATCAACATCACCCTGAACTCGTTCGGCACTGAGCTGAACAAGGCCGATCGTAAGAAGCTCTACCCCAACTTTGGCAAGCTCTACCCTGAGGGGACCTTGATGCTTTCTCGAGCCGAAGACCCTGAGGGCGTGCGCCTTGCCGTTGACGGAGTCCACGACTACAAGACCTTCTTCGATGCCGCCTCGTTGGGCGGCTCTTCTGGTCCGGGCAACATGGGCGGTGGCTCGTCTGATGGCAAGACGCTAGAAGACATGTTCTACCAAAAAGAGATGGAGATTTCCAAGAGCGCTTTCACAAGACAGTTCACCTACGCAGTTGTCTATGCTTGGGTGAAGTTGAGAGAACAGGTGAGACTCAAAGGCCGGAGAGGACACTCAAGGGCCATGAGCTAACGATGAGCAGGAGATTCGCAACATCACCTGGATTGCGGAATGCATAGCTCAGAACCAGAAGGATCGCATCGGCAACTTCATCAGCGTGTTTTGAGCGTAGCCCGTTTCTTGTCTCGAATTTTCAGCCTGCTTGTAGTACAGTACCATGAGCTCATCATTGCACGGGAGGGTTTCACATTTGGCGCAAAGGGCGAGGTAGAAGAGTGGCATGGACAACAGCCTGTCCTCGAATAGCTTGATATTGTACATACAGAAGGAGTATTCCTACAGAGTCCTACAGACTGATTTGACCCTTCCACATGGCTGGCGTAAGGCCCAGCTTCTCAACCATGTTTGTCCATCGCTCGCTTCCCCTCTCTTTCCTCTCCATGTAGCTAAGCAGCTTCTGGCGTCGGTGCACGAGCAGCCTCAAATTCCGCTTGTTGTGCTTGTCCTTGTAGCCGCGATTGATCTCGAGAGCCTTGCCCACGGCCCTGATCTTGGCTGTGAGGATGGCAATCTGCACCTCGGAACTGCCCGTGTCGGGACCGGAGCGCCCGGGCATCGGTACAGTGTTTGGTGAAATGGATTGCGGCTTGGGCTCCAGGAACTTGTCCGTCTTGTGGCGGCCAAACTCATCGACAATCCGTCGCACGTTGGCGTGGAAGCGGTCCTCGGCGCTGCCGTTCCGAAGCGACGTTATCCGCCGCAGGGCGTCGAGTGCCTTGTGATGCTTCTGATCGTGCAGCTTCTTCCTCTCCTCCTCGGTCGCCGGGTCCATCTGCGACTCCACCACGCCGACCATGGGCTTCGTCAAGGCGTAGGCGTGCTTGGCCGCCTCGTCGAGCTCGGCATCCGTGAGGAAGTGGTTGCGCAGGCCGGGCGACGTCGGCAGGTCGCGCGGCTTCCGCAGTAGGTTTCCACTGGCGTCCTTGGGCACTTCGCTGGTGCTCTCCTGGCCGGCCGAATCGAGAGACTCGAGAAAGGGCGTCGTCTTGCCCCAGACCGGATCGCCCCAGGCCTCGTCTCGCTGCTTCTGCAGCACCTCGCGTCGCTTCAGATTGGCATTCTTGCGCTGCTGTGCTTGCGCCCACTTGTAAGGGTCTTGCTTGGCCTTGCGCTTCCTCTCTCGTAGCGACAAATTGGCCGATTGTATGACGGGGAGGAATTTAGGCGTCGCCGCTCGGGTCGCCGGTCGGAGGCAGACTGCCAAAGTTCGTCAGTGATGAGCGTCCGGGGCTTCAATACCATGGCAGGATCCTTACGATTGACAGTGCCTAGGCGCTGCAGCACCTCTAATCTGGGCGGCATGGCTGAGTCTGCAGAGCAGATATCCAGGTGGTCGTCTGCAGAGCTGACTACTGGCTTGCGCCCGTCCTCAAAATTTCCAGGCTCCTTTGGCCTGTCGTCCGACACGTCGCTCAAACGAGCCTAGCGTTCCCAGTCACGTGGCTTCAACTTGTCGATGGAGCAAAACCTGCGCTAGCCTAGATTGGTATTAGCGTCCTCAGGGCTCTCACCACACACATTTTCGGCATTTTGCGAAGGTCTCGCGAACTTTTTGCGACCTGCACGGAACAGCATCCAACTTCAACCTCCTTCTTCCTCACCACACGTCCACCACACGGAAGAAATCAGTCAAGATGGCCCCCTCCAACCTGCCGTCCGTCCTCAACGCCACCAGCCAGGACATTGAGATGCTCCTGGCTGCGCAGAGCCACCTCGGCAGCAAGAACCTGCAGGTGCACATGGAGCCTTACCTGTGGAAGACTCGCGCCGACGGTGTCAACGTTATCAACATTGGCAAGACCTGGTATGTGCGGCAGAGGCTTCGGAGGTGGATGGGGAAGTGAAGGTCCTTTGGCGTACTAACAGTCCACCAGGGAGAAGATTGTCCTCGCCGCCCGCATCATCGTCGCCATCGACAACCCTGCCGACATTTGCGTCATCTCGGCCCGTCCCTACGGTCAGCGCGCTGTCCTCAAGTTCGCCGCCCACACTGGCGCCTCGTCCATCGCCGGTCGCTTCACCCCCGGTAGCTTCACCAACTACATCACTCGCTCTTTCAAGGAGCCCCGCCTGATCATCGTCACCGACCCCCGCACCGACGCCCAGGCTATCAAGGAGGCCAGCTACGTCAACATCCCCGTCATTGCCCTCTGCGACACCGACTCGCCCACCGAGTACGTCGACGTTGCCATTCCCACCAACAACAAGGGTCGCAACGCCATTGGTACCGTCTGGTGGCTGCTTGCCCGTGAGGTCCTCCGCCTCCGCGGCACCATCTACAACCGCGAGACTCCTTGGGACGTCATGCCCGATCTGTACTTCTGTATGCTGGCCCCCCCTCGAGATGATTTCTGTATGAAGGAATAAATGCTAACTCTTTCACAAGACCGCGACCCCGAGGCCGAGGCCGAGGAGAAGACCGAGGAGGAGAAGCCTGGTGTCGACGAGGAGGGTCCCGCCGCTATCGAGACCGGCGTTCCTGCTGCCACCGGTGCCGACTGGGAGAGCGGCGCCCCCGCTGCTGGCTTCTCTGGTGCCGCTGCTGCTGGCGCTGGCTGGGACGGTGCTGAGGGCGGCGAGTGGGCTGCTGCCTCTGCTGGCAACACCGAGTGGGCCAACGAGGCTGCCAAGGAGACTCAGTGGTAGGAGCCTGAGCCCGAGGGCGGTTCGAATGTGGCTGCAACAGAATGGTAATGGTTACTCGTCATCGGAGGCGTTTCCCAGGCTTGCATTTAGCTGTCTTGGACTCTGGTCGACTTGGTGGCACTTATGAGGGAAAGATACTCGTTCTGTTCGTGCCATCGTCGCGCGAGGGGGCGAGGGAAAGCCCTGTGCCAGCAATGGGGTGGACTTGACCGTTATCCCGCCATGGTTTCCTAAGACATTTTCGTTGCGTGAAGCTGTATAGCCATCCAAGTGAGAAAGAAAAAGACCAAAAACTACCATTAATCACAAGTCTTTGTGCTGTCCCTACCGTCGTGAGCTGCACCCTGATTGGCGTGACTGCGCATTTGGCTATCTGTGATCTACTGCGAGTTCTTGTTCCTTGCAAGCTCGGGTGAGTCGTCACATTCAGTCAAGGAGGCGTGGGCGCCTTTTCCATACATGTTGTCATGCGAGCAAAATTGAGGGAAAGGGGGTAAAGAGATGGCCTCTGTTTGCTCGGCTGCAATGCAAGCTAGCCAATGTCCCATCAATCGCGGGGTCTACAAGGAGTATCGTAAAATAACAGTTTGCAAGAACGAGTAAAGTAACGATAGGGCCACGCGCATTCTCCAACCACGTTCTCCAAAATATAACCCATTACCAGCCTCGCCGAAGTATCATGCAATCATCTATCCATCCGTCCGTCCATCTATCCACCAACCCAGCCATCCAGCCAGCCGTTTCAGAAGGGCAACAAAACAACTTGTGGAAGATAAAACTCCTGGCCGTGCGCAAGAGGAAAAGGACCGCTAAGTAGAACAAGGCGTTGCGCTCCGTGTAACTCCCCGAGGGTATATGTGTGGGCACTTCCGTGTGGTTTTGGTACAAATAAAAGGAAAGAAATGGAAAATTGTTCGAGACAGGCCATGTAGAACGATTGGGTATTTATGACAACGCCATCATTGACTGAATGACGAGAAACGAGAATGATAGCTGTACTGGGTAAAAACTCAGATCCCTCGCTGGTATATACGGGTATCTCAGGTCTGTCGTCTGATAGGGAGGCGGCGCGGGCGCTCTGCAAACGAGTGGGTGGGTATTGCGTGAGATCGCAAAGGCGTCGCATTAGTTGTGTGTTGGAAACCTATCGATCGAGGCGTTGTCTCCTGGCAATGAGGCGCCCGAGACAAGAAGAGGTGGCATGTCACTCCAAGCTCTCGGAGTGTCGTCGGATTTCTTCGTCGCTCAAGGCGCCGATCCACAGACACCGTTCAGTGATGCCCTCAATGGGGAGGAAGAAGTATCGAGTGCTAGCCTCCAGCAGTCGCAAAAGGGTCTTGACGACGGCAGCACCGATGCGGCAGCGCTCAAAATTGACCAGCGGCGCAGTCGTCAGCGAGCTCGCAATCTCCGACGGCCGCTGGACGTTGTAAAGCAGGTCGTGGGTGTAGATGCCCACAAAGGGAATACAGCCCGCATCCGAGCCCATCTCCATCTCTGCCCGGATCGCGTGGAAATTACGACTCGGCGTTACCAACATCTCCAGGCTGTTGAGTGTCTTGACATCGTGAGCGGGCACGAGCTCCCACGTCTGGCTCAGGCGCGAGACTTCGTTGCTGGACAGCGCAATGGTCAGCTGTGCAAGCGTCGCAAAGTTGCGGTACTGCCGGCAGTGCGACGCGATGTGGATGAGCTTGATGATACACCTGGCACGCTCTTCGACATGCTGTGTGAGGACGATCTCAGATATCGCCCATTTGACCATTATGTTAAACCGAGCGATCACCACTTCAACCCCTTGTGCATCGCTGTTGCGCAAGAAGTCGACCCATGAGCGGGAATCATTCCTAGCAGCATTCTTCCATTTCATGTCGATCAACTCCTTCCAGTCGACCTCGTTCAGGGCATCCTTTTCGATCAAAGTGAACTGCTGGGCCAATATATCCGAATCAAACGCCAGGATGAAGGGCAAGTGGACAGAGTACTTGATGGCGTGGATGCTTTCAGGCCTCGCGACTGCAGGGAGAGCGTGGCCCGGATTGGCCGCTTTGCGAAGAGACGTCGGCTCACGGCTCTGCGGCACGACTGGAGTCATTTCCGGTGTTGGAGGAAGATGCTTCCGGGCTTGGCTTCCAGCTGCTGAGTCCTTGCGAGAACTACAGCTCTCGGGGGACATGGCCAAGGCCTGTGCTAGTGTCATCTGATGCGATGAATATCGCGTCGTTGTCGAGGCCGGGTCTCGACGAGGATGCTCGGGGGACCGATATTTGGAGAACAGTGACTCGTCGCCTTCGATGGTGCCAGAGCCGATTCCATTGGCAGACAGCTCAGAGGATAGATCGCTATCATCCGCGCTATCGTCTTCCAAGAATGACTGGTCTTCAACCTCTGAAGGGACTGTCGCATCGGGTTTGATACGTTCCATGCTGTCGGTCTTCAGGACGAAATCGAAGGATAGATGCTCAGCCTCAGCCTTTTCGAAAAATTCAAGCCCTTTCTCCGTTTCATCTGGCGATTCCTCATCGTCCGAGCCGCGAAAGATCGACCGGTCAGTCCACATCTTACTTCGACCGTCATCAGGAAGCTCTCTATCCAGAAGTGGAATGGAACAATATGACTCTTGGGAGCCATCAGAGAGGAAGGACTTTATATCCACAGCTGATCTTGCGCCCATCTCCGACCCGCCTTTATCAATGGGCTCGTCTATAACGTGTACGTGGCGCTTTTCTCTCTTCTCTCGCTCCACGTCCTCGAGATTGTTGACGTCGTCTTGTGGGTTGGGAGGAAAACGCTCTCGGGTGTCTGTCGCCCTCTGCGCGCTCATGAAAATTGTTGAAGGCCTCTTGTCGTATTTGCCTTCAAGTTTCAGCAGAGCAGACTCAATGCCACCGCCGTCCTCGTCATCTGGTATTTGGGCGAGTTTTTGAGCCTCCTTTTCAAACGACGGACGCATAGCGGGTTTGGAGGAATGGGTGCTGAAGAGCGATAGCTCACGCTTCGGAGGTTTATCAGCCAGTTGACCAAGCGAGAACACCTCGCCGCGCCCGTCTAGTGCGTGGCTGGACCTAGCTTCCGAATAGCCGGCTGAATTCGGACGGGTGTTGACCAAGTAGGAGCTTCGCATAGACTCCGTATATGCCGCCAGGGACCCGACAGATTGCGACCTTCGCAATGATGTTCGGTCAAGGTCTCCCACGTTAGTAGCTGCTCTCAGGTCGCCGCCAGGACGTCTCCGCAGCACCCTGAGGGGTTCTGGGAGGGGAACATCGGAAGCCTTATCCATGATAGAGGCTCCTGAATCAGTAGTCGCGTCGAAACTCCGCATGGTTGGTGGTGGCAAAACGCCGCTGCTGAATGAGTTGTACCGGCGAAGCATCACCGAGTTTATCGACTGATGCGTCCCGGTAGATCGGCCTTTCCTATGCATTCGAAACGTTCCTAGACTCGGCGGAGGATGTCGCAATCCATGTCCGATCATCGACGGTGCCATTTTGGATGCATCATCTGACGCGCGACTGCTTTGACGACCCTCCAAGGTCGCCAGATCAGGGATGAAGGGAGGCAAAGAATCATTCTGCGAGGGTGGGCTGACATGCTGATTGAGAAGATACGACGACCGCCGGGGTGTGTCTCCTCTCGTCGAAGTGGCAGGAGGCGTGTTAGGGGGCGTCAGGTCCGCGCAACTAGGCATGAAGGTGTCGGCGAACGTATCCATGGATGTATTGCCCGCGGGTGGATACGGTCCAATGGCTGGAGGCATCTCAAACGGGACTGTGTCGTCCACAATGACAATTGACTTGCTACCAATTGTAATGGCAAGATCGCTGAGCGGTCTTTGATCCGATGCCACGCCGACAGCCGAGTACTCAGGATGTGCTCCAAGGGGAGGCGCAGATTTTGGAGGCGCCGTCAAGTCTAGACGTTCTGCCTCTGCCGCGGGCCCCTCCTCACGAAGTGCTTGTTTGAAGTCCTCCGCAACCTCGGCGCCAAGTAGGTCAATCCGGACTGGCGGACGCGGACGGCCACCATCCTGTCCGCGGGGTCGTTGCGGCACAACAGCGGTCGTAGGCACTCGATTCGTAGTAGCCCCACGGAATCCAATGGGCGAGATGCTCATGAAATGGCCATGCGTGGGGGAGAGTGCCTGTCCTCGATTTCGTAGGGCACGACGGACACTCCCGAGCAGCTTCCTCATACCGGATCCAGACATGGCCCCTCCAACTGGTCCTTGTTTGGCCAGATGATGGTCCTTGGGTTCAAAGATGGTAGTGTGTCTGTTGTTACATCCATATGGCCCGTGATGCTCGTAATCAACATAAGCCTGCCCAGGCGGGAGAAGATTTCCACGGACCAGACTACCCGCAGACTGCCAGGTCATAGAGAAGACCTGATCATGAGACGAAGACTTGTCGGAACCGTGCTCCCGCAGTGAATCGCTGAGGCTGTTGTTGCGCTTGTGTGTTTGAGTCGGACGAACGCGTTTGCCAACAAGCGCTTTTGGTGTCGTGGCAACCGGTCCTGGGCCATTGTGTACTGAGGCCGACGACACAGGATGCGCAGCCATCGGGTGAGCTGAATTAGGATTGAGCGCCTTCATGCTCTTGCTCGGGAATGAACAAGACACAATGTCCATACTTTCGAGGCTGAACGGCGAGCCGGGGCCATTCTCAGCGTCGGCTCCATCGAGGACCTGCTTCTCAGGAGTCTCCGGTCGGTCTCCTAGGATAATGAAGTCTCCCATGGGAGAAACTTTGGGCCCTCTGGCTGAGCGGCTCGCAAGCTCAGTCGAGGATTCTGGTAAAGGGGCCAGAGGATCCGGTTGCTGCAGTTTGACACCCTCTCGCTCCCAAGAACCGGGGTCCAAGTTGGCGTCTCTGTGTCCAGCCACGCCACCAGGAGCTATGGGCACCTCTGGTCCTAGCGAGTCGTCGAATTCGGGGCCATCCCAGTACTGAGCGCAAACCCGTCTCCAACACTTCTTGAGTTCCGCAAGTATCTTGAGCTGGACCTTGCGGCACGAAACGTCTTGGGACAGCTCCTCTACAAACTCGTTCAACAGGTTGCAGAAGGTGACTCGTAGGTCGTACTCCAGGACAAAATCGTCGACAAAATAATTCAAGATCCAGTGACGCACGGCAACAAATGTTCGTACGCGAACAATCATGCCTGATTCGTCCTTTCGGGACAATGCCCACCTCAATCGCGCGATGAGCATACGAAGCAAGTCCGTAGGCTCCAGGAACGCCCTAAAGGTGAGGAAGAAGTCCGAAATTAATTCGTAATCAAGAAAGCTTGGCGATGTAATCTCCGCGACTAGGCGAGGAGGCGTCGCCGCCGTGACGGCTCCAACAGGGGAATACCGGACAATGGAGCGGTCGTCGCAAGCTGGCTTGAAAGTCAAGTCGTCGAACATGGCTGGTTCGATGACTAAATGTGTTGACACATAAGTCGACCGAATCGGCCGCAACAAACGCGGTGAGGGGAGTTCCGGAGCACCCCGCTGCGTCGAGAACCGCAGATTTGGCGGGCGATGTACCGTCAAGGAATTGAACTTTCTCATCCCAAGCTCAGGAATGGAGGCATTTAGGCCCTTTGACGATTGGTTGAGTAATGAAGCGCAGCTGGATCGAACATCCTCAGTAGGAGCATAAGAAGACCCTCGTATTACCGGTGTGCCCCTCAGGGTGAACCGCGGCGTTCCAATACGCCAGGATGGTATATTGATGTTCAGCAGCGGTGCGTCAACGGCATTCAAGTCATCCATGGTCCGGGGCCGTTTGTCATCACCGGGCTTAGAGATGATGACCTTGAAGGCATCCTTGTCCAACTCACTCGCAACATTGGTTTCGTGGATGGTGCTGTCCGACATGGCTCGGCGGGGTCTCGTGGGGTGACTCAAATTCCGAGGGTCCGGGAAATACTGCGCATCGCCTCCGAGAGGCGATGCACTCGGCGTCGGGGTCCATTGGCTCGCCTGTGGTTGAAGCGCGTTTTGCCTCTTTGCCTCCTTGCTCCCCTTCGACTTGTCCCTTCCCAACGCGCCCAAACTTCCAGCGCCAGGCGGCGTAACGGGGAAGCTGAAGTTGGGCTGCGGATATCGCTGGTGTGCAGGTCGGACGCTTGGTCTATGGTCGTCCAAGTCAGCATTCCAGACGGACCAGAGGGGAGGGACATCGTCCTCGTATCCACGTCCCGAAGCCAAGTGAGACTCCTCTCCCTTCCACAAAACCACGGCCTCTACCGGTGCGAGCAAGACTCACCTCAGGTAAATCCTCCCATTGTTTCCCACGTTGGCAACGGTAAATTGGCGTCCCTCGCGACCAGCTGAGGAGCCGTCTGTGACGATGTCCCACTTGTCCGCGTCGGCCGGGCTGGTCTTGTCTTCGTGGGACCGTCGCTCCGTGACAGGCAGCAATGGCTTCCCCGCTGCCGGGGCTGAGCGCGCAATCGCCTTGCCCATCAGCCTGTTGGCGGTCGAAGAGAGCGTCGATGGATCCTTCTTGCTGGAGGCTACAAGCAGCTTGGGCAACGTCCTCCTCGGCCCCGCATCTCTGGCAGCGCGATTCGGCGAAGTCGGCGCCTGCGATGGGTCTGGTTCTAGGGCTGGCGGCGCCATAGGATCATGGGCTGGAGACCTCCCAAGGTGGTGAGGCTTGACGACGTCCATAGCCAGCGGCTGTCCCGTCTGGCTGGAGCTCGAGCTGCTCGACGTCGCGGAGGCTGCAGAGGACGCAGCTTGTTAGCAAAAAATGGCCGTCAAGGAGTCCGCCTTCGCAAGCTCACCACCGGCAACGGCGTTGAGCGTCCAGCGGTGCGCAGGGACGTGTCTTGCGGCAGAGCCAGCGAGGCCTGTCGGGTCGCGCGCGAGGCTGGGCAGACGGGTACATACGTAAATTTTCGAGGCGCCATACAGGGACGCGTCGCGGCTACTGGAGGGACGCCATGGACACTTTTGCGAACGAAGCGGCAGAGTCAAGAGTGGGATCAATCAACCGGCTCACATAACGAGACGAGGGGATGGGCGACGATGTTGGAACTGCGGTCACTGGTCTGGACCGAGCGACGGGTTGCTCTGGCTGGAGGGTGGGACGGGAGCAGCCAGCAAACAGGAACCGACGCTGCGTTAGCAATTCCTAGCGCGTCATTGCTGAGCTGGTTCTCGGTCCCCCGAGGGACGGAGGGTGGGTGGGGAGGTGGCCCGCCCGCTGTAACTGCGCTGCGCTGAGTGGCTGCGCGACGGCCGCTGGGGGCCTGGGCTCAGCAGGGCCCGTCGCCGTCTGCACTGTACAAGTACGATGGTCGACCAGCCACCAGCCGCTACAGGCCAGGGAAACCCTGCGCACAGCAAACGAGAGATCCGCTGTCTTCGTCGAGCCCAGTGAGATGTGCCGAGACAAATTCAATCCAGCAAACAAAGCGTGCGAGCGGACTGTAGGTGGGTGGGCTTAACTGGGCTGCCACTCCGTACGAGTACGAAAACTGCCTCTCCAAGCAGACGGGGCCATGAAAGAAGAAAGCAAATTGCGGCTCCACGGGAGTCAGGCATGCCGGCACCAACGGGGTTTTTGACGTACGAGGCGCGATGGCGAGTTGGGAACTCGGTGTGCAGTCGGAGCCCATATCGGGACTGCATGCGCCTAGAATGCCTGCGCAGCCAAATGTCGTTGACATAGACGTCTGCCCCCGGTAAAGGGGCAATGAGGTCGAATCATCAACCGACCAACCAACCAGCCGGGCCCATCTGCCGCCTCATCTCGGATTGACATGGCTCTCAAACACGGCCGGACAATCCTGCAAATCACCCGATCTACGGACAGCCCGCACGCACCACGTAAGCCGCTCGCACGTCGCCGTCAAGGAATACGACTGGCGCCAAAGCGGACGACCAAAGTCAAACAGGCGCACTGTACGGCATTCGCACGCGACACCGCCGGCAGTCGCCTGACTTGACCCGTTCCAGCGGAGAGCCTGGGCAAGCATGTAAGTTACTGGCGTCCCCAGTGGCCCCGCTCGGCTCGCCCCGGTCCCCGCGCCTCGTTCAAGCCATCATCCATCCACTGGGGATGGGAGCATCACCGCCTGCGCGTTCTCGCGCATGCGATTTCCCAAGCGCAGGTGAGTACGTGGCGATAGGGCTACGCTCGTAGCAGTCTTGTCTTGGTCGGGGACGGCAGCCTCAGGCTTCCCTGGCCCGAGCCGCACGGCCTTGTCTCACGCCGTCTTGCTGATGGAGCCGCACAAGAGTCTATGATGGAAGGAGACAATGGCAGTCTTGAGATTCCCATTCGTCTCTCAGCTAGGAGGGAGTCGCGGGCACTCTTTGAGCCTGCCTACCAGCCAGCTCACTGCGACCGCAGGACACCAGAGCAGCAAACATGCCTGCGTCGAGAATCTCAGTGACCCGGTTCGCGTACTGCAGTCTCAAGACATGGCAGACAATCCGCCCTCCAGAACCACTGTGTGGTCATCGCCAAGGACTGCTGCGAGTGACGGTGAGTTGATTTACCCAGATGCAATCACCGCCAATCGAACGCCAGGACGGCACCGCGCCATCCCTTGCTTGGGGCCCTCGTCCCGGAAGCCTTTTCCCACCGCCGCGCCCCTCACTCATCCTTGTCTGTTCCCAGCGGTGCGGCACGGTGCTCGTATTCCCTGCCCTCTTGAGTAATTCTCCTACTCCCAAAGGCTTGTGGATGCTCGTTTCGCTCCACACTCCGTGCAAGACGGCAAACGCCCGCAGCCCCAATTACTACCTGGCATCTGGTACTCCGTACTTCGGTCGCTGCTTGACCGAAGGCATCATTGCGGACCGGTCCATCACCTAAGTTACTCCGTACGAGTAGGTCACCACGGTCGACGAGGGCCATCTGCAAGGGGGAGGCGGGTTACTTTGATTCAGTCGTCTCGATCATGTAGCTTACGCTCTTTCCTCTCAGAAGGCATTACCAATGGAGCTGGCAGGGCGAGAGCGCGAGTTCGGGCAACAAACATCCTCCAGCCCACGTCAATCTATCTCGACAGGGTCCACATCCCACGACATGAACCAGTCCCTGGTCTCCCGGCACTCACTCATCCGCCCCATCCTACCGCTGCTCCCACGCGCCCGTCGGAGCATATTCGCAGGCGCCAGAAGGATTCGCTCGTCCCTTGCTTCATTACCTTTCCGCGAACCCCATCCATCGAACGAACCCCATCCCACCCCAGTATTTGGGTCCGTCGTTACCGGCTCCACTTCAGCATGCTCAAGCAAGCCCTCACAGCCTCCAACTACTCGTACGGAGTATTCCGTAGCCACAGCTTTTCCCTGCGGATAGTTTTTACTTGTCAGTATCAAGGATGACATCCTGAGAATGCCAAGGAGAACCTTTGCATCTTCCTGCACTTGCTTGCTTTTGGCGGCAAAAGTAATGCGAAATACGGAGTACGTGTTCTGCCTACGTATTGGCAGGGTGCTTGGGAGCAAGGAAAGGAGGCAATTGGCAGCCAAAGGCAACTCATCTTCATTCGGGAGGGCGGCAAAAAGTAAATATTGCCACTACGGTGCCCGGGTTGCGTTGAGCCTCCTGCCTCCCACTTCAACGTGGCGTCTTCCTCCGTTGACTATTGGACCCCTATTCTGTAGGAATACCGCATGTTACCCTGCTGCATTCTCTCCGCGCAGCTGCCACAATGTGGCCCTCCCGAATGTACGTTTTTCAGCTGGGTTGATCCGTCGCTGATTCGAACTCGCACGACAGGCGGTACGCCACGGCCATCCAGTTATGAAGAGAAGACCACACGCCGAAAACAGCAGCCAATATAATTCTATCAATAGATGGTGTCACTTAAGCCAGCGTGATCCATATTCTGCGTGCCAGGCGTCTGTCCTGCAATGCTGGTACTCCGTCTGATTCGTCTACATGTAGTATCCTCCTTCCCTTCAGCCTTGCATCTCTTGTATTGTCTCGAGCAGCAGGTCAGAGAATGTGTCCAAAACATTCGACTCTGGGCCACCCGCCTTGGCCTCAAAAATACAGTCTAGAATCGTCTTGATGCCCACGCCAACAGATTCGGATCCCGTCCGTTGCTGAATAATGTTGAGAACTTGGTTAATATCCCCTGAGTTGAACACCCTGGACTCCTGGAGCACGGTGCCGAGTTCCCCAAGGTTCGCGACAGCAGGCACAGCAACCTTCTTCGCAAAGTCCATGTCGATTTCAAGCATCTTGAGCACAGATGCCTTGGATGTCGTTACGAAAACCAACAGGCGGTGTCCCTAAATAGCATATCAGTCATGTATCACCAAAGAGTACATTTTGCTTACGACTCACCTTTGGTGGCTTCGACACGATCAGAGTGGTCAGTGCCTCGAGCATAGTGTTGGAGAAGCGTGCTCCAATCGGGTTCCAGCCAATCAGGCGCTCAAAATCGTCCAGAATGAGGATACTTGCGGGAGACTTGTACGCGTCTGCAAAGGCCTTGTGTACGTAGTCCTTCTTGGCGAAATCGTCCCTGTAGCCCACGAGGTCTGCCGGCGTGACCATTTTGACGAACGGGAAGCCGGACTGCAAGGCAATATGAGCCGCCAGTGCCGTCTTTCCGGAAGACTTGGGTCCGTGGAAGAGGACCGAAGTGCTGAACTTGTTCGGATCGTCTTTGATCATGCCAACGACGCGCGTCATCTCCTGGATCGAAGCGTCGACATGCGCACCATACGGTATGATACCCAGTCGAATTGCCTCTTCGAGCTCGGCCTCAGAGACTCCATACGCAGGGCGGACTTCGGTCAAGGCGTTGACGAAGTCAGAACGGTTGACTTTCATGCTTGCAACGTCCTGCTTGACAGCGGCCAGCTGCCCGACCTCAGTATGTCGAGAGAAAGCAAATGAGGCTGCAGCCTTGACAACTCCGTTGATCTCGGCGCCAGAAAAGTTCTTGGTCTGGCCTGCCAACTCCTGGAGGTCCACATCCGCGTCGAGGAGGCCGTTGGTCTTCATTTTAGAAGTATGAATCTTGAAAATTTCCAGACGGCCAGGCTCATCTGGCAGAGAGATTTCAAGGTGGACCTCCAAACGACCCGGGCGCATCAACGCATCGTCAATCATGTCCTTTCTGTTCGTCATTCCAATGAGTAGAATGTTGTTGAGCTGATCAACACCGTCCAGCTTGGCAAGCAGCTGGTTCACAACACTGTCGCCAACGCCAGTGCCGCCTCCGGCTCCAGAACCTCGCTGTTTGCACACGGCATCCAGCTCGTCGAAGATGATGATGTGGAGGCTGCTCTCGTCGCCCTTTTCTTTGTACTCTTTCTCGGCATCTGCGAAAAGCTTTCGGATATTTTCCTCGGACTGGCCAACGTACTTGTTGAGCACTTCTGGGCCATTGATGACCTTGGGCGGGCGAGCATTCAGCATCTTGCCGATCTGCCTGGCAATGAGGGTTTTTCCAGTTCCAGGTGGGCCGTATAGCAGCATTCCCTTGACGTGCGGTATGCCCATCTTTGACACGAGCCCAGGCGGGAACACACGTGATGCAAAAGCTCGACGGAAAATAGTAGAGAACTCATTCCCCAAACCACCGATTCCCATGTCCTCAAACTTGAAATCCGGTGCCAAGATGGCATTTGAATTCGGCTTCGACATGGAAGGTTTCAGATTAAACTCTCCCTTTCCATCTCGGTGGAAGAGCACCCGTGTCTGGTTGGTCAGAATACCTCTTGCGTGAGACTCTCTGAACACCTGTCTGTTGGAATCATCAGAGGACATTGCGAGGTCAACAAGTCCAACCGTCTTGACGATGATCAAGAGCGGAATGTTCCGGACGTCCATCAGTATCCTCTGGCCGGGCGAGAGCACCTGGTTTTGATACGTATCGATGAACACCTTGCAGAGCTCGTCCTCGTCGTATGGAACCTCAGTCTTCTTGTTGACAGAAGCAAACCCGATTTCTAGGTCCAAAGAGCCGAGGTAGGCCTTTCCTCCCGCTGAGAACGGGTCGTAGAGCTCTCCCGTGAACTGATCCCGCATGGTGATGCCGCACCAGGTCCGCTGGGGGTCCGTCAGGCTTATGCAGCCCTGGGGGAACCCTGGCACTGCCTTGGCCGTGACGACATATTCTCCAGCTGGCTGACCACCTCTGAGAAGAATATACATATCGGAGCCATCTCGACTGGCAGGAAAGTCCTCGGGAGCGACGGCGCATCTGCGGGAAGTCCAGCGGTTAGCAGTGCATGGTTGAGGGGAAATTTGCGGCAAGTATAGCCCTTACAGGTTTCCGTATATCAATCTCGACTGAAGAGACTTATCTGTCACCTTCTCAACCCTCAGCGGCACCTGCCTAGCGGCGCCCTGAGGCATGGGGGAGCCCTTCTCCGATTGCCTGGACATTCCCGGGGATCGCGGTCCGCCCGCCGCGGCCATGCGAGGGTCTCCATACCCTTGAGAGGCACCATAACCCTGGCCGAGCCCCTCGCCGCCGTATGGCCGTCCTTGGCTGGGAGGCGCTCGCGGGTTGCTTCCAGGCAGCCCCAGGGAACCGCTGAACGGCATCCGGCCAGAGCCGCCTGGCGGAGGAGCTCTGGACATGGTGGTGTTTGTATGGAGGAATGCTCAGGTGAATTCGAATTTCCAAAGATGGGGGCGCTCTCAAATGCAACGGGATCGAAGTTCGTGTATTATCGCGATGATTCTCGAGCGTTGTACGTTGGGGTGATGGATGTTGATGACAACCTGGAGCTTCTGGAACCCGAGGGGCGATGACACCAGGGTCTCAGTACCGTTTCAATGGTGGTTACCGGACTTGGACTAGCGGCTGCGTTGCAGTGTGGCCGCCTCCAAAATAGCACCCCGCCATCTGTCCAACGGACCGAGCTCCGATGTCCACCTCGAGCTGCAAGGCCTCGAAGCTGGAGACTGCGATCGCGAGAACGCCCCCTCTATCCCAGTTCGAGTGAAATCTGCGGGACTTTGAGGTCGTCTCGCGGAAATATCCATGCCCGTCGCCTGTTATCGTGCCCATCCTAGCACTGCACCTTTCCGCCGCAAGTCGCCCGCGTAACCAACAAAGCCACAGGTCCACGAGATGCCGCTGTAGGCTCTGCCCTGAGCCATGTCAGGTATTCTTTTACTGACAGGATATGACAGTCACTTACTCGGCAAAAAGTCGTGGAACGTCTACAATGCCGACAACATCGCGCGTGTCCGTCGCGACGAGGCGGCGGCGAAGGCAGCGGAGGAGGCTGAGGAGCAGCACATGCAAGAGATCGATGCGCAGCGCCGACTAGCCATATTGCGAGGAGAAGCGCCGCCACCGCTAGAAGAAACGAAGGAAGAAAAACCAGCAAGAATCGAAGGGCGCACAGGCAGCTCTCGCCACGACCATCGTAGCGGCACAGGACGAAAGAGGAAGCGACAAGGCGAAGACGATACAGACTTTGAGCTGAGGCTGGCAAAGGAGAGGAATGAAACTTCAACGTGCGCGCTTGAGAAGTCTCAGAAATCCACGAGCTCGGCACCGATTATTGACCGCGCTGGCCACATTGATCTGTTCGGGGACGAGCGCAGCAGGGTTCACGCTGAGAAAAACGACGAAGCGGAGAAGGAGGCGAAGAAAAAGAAGACGGAATATGAGGTCCAATACAAGATCCGGCTCTCCAGCGCAGCGGGCAGGGATGGCATAGCCCAACCATGGTATTCCCAGTCCAGCCTGACCGCGGTGGAGGCTCCATCGAAGGATGTCTGGGGGAAGGAAGATCCACGGCGAAAGGAAAGGGATGCGCAACGGATGGTTGCCAATGATCCTCTGGCTCTGATGAAGAAGGGCGCTGCAAAGGTGCGAGAGCTGAAGCGGGAGCGCAGGAACTTCCAAGAAGAACGGGAAGAAGAGCTCAGGCAGCTACGAAACGAAGACAGGCGCCGGGAAAAAGAGCGTAGACGCGAAAAAAGGGAGCCGGCACATCGATCTCGCTCGCCCTATAGGGGATCGAGTCGGGAAAGGCATCCACCAAGAACACGAGATGGTCGAGCGCATCGCGATGAAAGGAGACATCGAGACGATGGACGCTCGCGCCGGCGCGACTCTCGCTCCCCCGATCGCCGGGCACGACACCACGGATATGATAAATGATTGATATACCCCTATGAGATACCCCCAAAGTTCAAACAATGAAGCTAGGATTAATGCCTCTGAATATATCAACTGGTAACTTTCATCGCTCCCTGGCCCCACGCTTCAGTCGAACGGGGTGTCACGCCGTCGTCCAGGGTAATTTGATCTCAACGGCTTCCATGTCCTTCTCCACCATGTTCGCAACCTGGGGAGCCTCCAACTGCCGCAGAGCCTCCTCGACCCTCTTGTACGTACGCTCGCTCAGCCCTTCCTTGCGGTCGCAGTACACATCAACGCCCTCCTTGGTGAATATCGTCGGGGCAAACCACGTTACCGCCCAGCGCTCCCGCCCGCCGTCGGCGGTCGCCTCTTCGCCCCAGCCGAGAAGCTCCCAGTGGCTGCCGACGAAGAAGAGCCAGCCCTTGCCGCGCCAGTCCCACCCGCCAGAGGCGTCGGCGGCCGCCTGCGTGTCGACGCCCGCGACCATCTTGCGGACGCCCGCCTTGTCCTTGGGCTCGTATTCGACCAGGTCGTCGATGCGGGTGCGGCCGTCGGCCTTGGGCGGCAGGCCCTTATACGTGATGCGGACGTTGCGCGCGGAGCGCCACATAGACAGAGTCGAATGTGTAACGGCCCAGGTCCCTATGAGCCACTCCATTGGCGGCGCTGGGCAGGCGCCCGTGGCAGTGTTGGAATGGGAGCTGTATTTTGATGGAAGGTTAAGAGCTATGGGCTTGGGTTCCGCCATTTTTTGGTGTGTATTTAGGGTGTGGTTGCGCGTCCGTTGTTGTTTGAAGCAGTCTACGAGCTTGAAATCGCTTCGTCAAGTTCGAAGAAAGGTGCCCCTTGAACTCCAAGTTGTTTCAAGCTGGCGCAGGCTATGGGAACCTGTACTCGTAGATGCTCGGGTTCAGCGCTCTCATCAAGCCTCCCAGGGCCCGAAGCCACAGCTAAGAATCTTGCGGGAGCTTGTCTGGTGGACAGAGGAAGAGAATTGCATGTCCAGCGTGTACAGATATAAGCATCAATTCAACAAGTCGCAAACAGAGCTGCATCGCGATAGAAACCGGAGTTCGAGCCCCGAGCACCCATGGCCCCGCTCGCTGCGAGGCTGGAAAAAGCCGTCCTGTCGTGCGCCCGGACCCCAGATCTCCCCTGCCGGACTAGACCAACGCCATTCAACCAAACCACCGTGCCTCTTCCTCCTCCTACCACCCCCATCCCCAAACCCCGAGATCTCTCGTTCCAGCCCCTCCGAGCCAGATCCCCGCCATGGATCCCGGCGCCGACGATGAAGCCGCCATGGCGCAGATGATGGGCTTCTCGGCCTTTGGCGCGACGCAGAACAAGAAGCGCAAGTACAACCCCAACGCGGACTCCGCGATGGGCGCGCAGCCGCGACAATCTCGAAAGCCAGTTTCCAGCGCGTCAACAGGGTCGAATGCGATGCCTCTCGGGCAGGCTCAGCGCCGTGAAGCCGACCGCGGCGCGGGAGCGGCGACGGCGACGAACGCAGATGAGATCGACTTGGACATGGAATCCGACTCTGCGCCGAATACTGCAGACCCTCCCACGCAGGGAGATAGCGCATTTTCAAGCCTGCCGTCGGCACGCCCAGCTGGGTTGCCAGAGCGTCCAAACCCTGCTGTCGGGCTCACGCAGTCCCCCTTCAACCAGCATCTCCCCGACCAGCTGCGCCAAGATGGAAAGCCTCACGACGCCGCCTCTCGAGGCCCCTGGTACGAAGGCTATTACGATCCCTCTTCCAACGAGAATCCCTGGGGTCGCCTTGAAAAGGCGATGGGCATGCCGTCAAAAGGCACGTGGATCCCACGCGGGAACCCGCCTACTTCAGCTGCCATGGTGACCTGAGCTACGCATATCTCATCACGACACTCAGCATGAACCTCACACGACTTTGGCTGCTGATAAAGGAGGTACTCTGTACACGATAAAGCCTCTGTCAAATCAGTTTGGCTCAGCACGGGCGAGAATTCCATGTGCCTGGAGCAGGAAGATATTCAACCTTCTACGTCGACAATCCGCGACGAGCGTGATTGCATCACGTGACAGCCCTCTCAGACCTACACGCTACCTCCACGACGATGGCCCTCATCGGAATCTGGGCGGCGTCGGCTGGAATCACATGATTTGGCATGCTCCGGGAAGCTGTCAAAAGGGCTTTCTACCTGATGGGTTGTTACGTTCACGGCTATGGAACTCAATCACACCCCAGTCACCATGTCTCCGGAGGCTACATGTCTACAACAGGACCGCTCAGACTTGACGAGAGCGCTTCAGTGCGCCCGAGGAGTTACACGCCCCACTGAAGGAGTAGTAGCTTACTCTTCTCATTCCCATGATAGCCTGAAGAAGCGATATCGCATCCCAATAGGAAAGGCGTCGTTAGAGAGCTCCGATTACACCCCTCCTGCCTAGTGCCGGGTTTTCTTGTACACGCCCCTCAAACCTTTCTGAGGAAGGATCCTGTGAGGCGCTGCCTCGGTCGCGTCCATGAAGGGCCCCTGTACCTTGGGCACCGGCGCCAAGTGAACCCCAGGTCATCCCCAGACCCCCGCAAAGACAGGGAATGAAGCCTCCTACTCATGCTTCCCCAGATCTTCCCCGTTCACCCAATCACAAGTCATGATCTCGTGAAACAGCCGCAACCAACCCCCCACTCGCTCACAAGCGCTACAAACCTTGCTTGTGGAGAGAAAGCGCCTAACTGCCGCTGGCTGCAGGGGCCGGTAAAGCAGCCAGAGATCTGGCGTCTAAATGAATGCAAGATTGCCGCGCTGGCGCCGCCAATTCAACGTCAATCCACATGCATTCGTATGTACACCGCCGTTAGACCGTCAAGTTTTTGTCGTAAATATAAGAAATGGAAGGGCTTCATAAACGCTCGTAAAGCAAGACGCATTTTTGCCGTTCCCATTGGTTTCAGAAATCGCTGTTGGCGCAGTATGAATAATCAGGCTCAAAATTCAGAAAAAGTCGTCCTCGTCATGAAGCCAGTTTTAATACTCAGGAGACGGATACCTGGCGCGAGCCTTGGAGTACTCCTTGGGGTGCTTGCGGGAGGCTTTTGATTGGAGCGAACTGTATGAAGCAGACAGTCAGCTCATGCTCACCGAGCGGCTATTGGTCATGCCGTTGCAAAGCGTTGCTGGCCATGTCGGCAGCGACAGCTGTCCTCGGGACTTCATCCTGGATCTGCGTCGATCCAGGCAAGGGGCAACTTACGAAACCTTCTTCTGCGTCCACTCCAGATCTCCGCGCACCTCCCGCGCATCACGCATTCCCTCTTGGAACCGCTCGCGAGTCTTTGCGAGGCGAGCCTGCGCCTGCTTCTGCAGCTCCACAAGTTCACGGTGCTTTGCGTTGAGCTTCCCAGACCTGCAGACGCCGAACTTGTTAGCGAGGGCGGAGCTAGGGATCATGCAAGTTGCCTGCTGCAAAGGCACCACTTCGCCACTCCCTGCATGCTTGGCTGGAGACGCTGGTTGCACTCACGTCTGCGCTTGGACCGCCATGCTGCGATCCAAGGGAATTGGGTTGAAGGAGTTGGCGAAGCGCTCCTGCATATACTCCTGGAAATCGACGCCGCTGGCCGAGCCGGCGCTGTCATAGTCGCCGCTAGAGCTACCGATGTAGCTCGCCGAGGTGGCCGAGTACCCGCTGTTGCTGTAAAATGCCACGCCAGAGGTCGAGCTAATTGAGTCGTCACACTCTGGAGGGGACATGGAGTACTGGCTATAAGTGGGGTACTGATTTCCTTTCGAGGGGACAGCCATTGGCATGGAGGAGTAAGAGACGGTGTAGGGCCCAGACATTTCGAGTGATTGTCTGACAAGACGTGGAGTTGGGAATCAAGTTTTGAGCGCAGGAAGTGTGAAGCCAGGGCAAGTCTCAGGCGACCGAATTGCAGAAGGTCAATGTCGCTTGCGAGTGGTAGCACTTGATAGGGACAAGGTTGAGATGATGGTCAATGATGGTCGATGATGTCTTATGCTGGAGACTTGGTATGGAGTTGCAGCGACTTGGGAATCCCCTTGGAGAAAGTAATAAGAAAGGACGAAGGAGGAACCAGTTCCATCTTGGACACAACGCGCCCTTTTATACTTTTCTCGGTGCCCGTCTGCCCGACAGGTCCAGCCGAAGGGATAACGTATCACGTCTCCATTCGCCGGATGCATTGTTCATGACCCCACTCCGGACGAGGACGGCAAAGCACGATATGATGAGACGTGAGAGAAGGACGAGACGATCATGGCGGCTTGCATGGTGTGGGCCAACGAGAGTAACGCGGAGACTGTGCTGGTGGAGCAGCCGCCATTGGCTGGCGCCTAGTTTGCAACTCGTGGCAGAATACGGAGTATTGAAGCAACAAGATCGAGACGGGGCGCAATGGGATCGTTCAAGGGGGAGGGTGGGTGTAGAACGAGTCCAAAGGCATCGGTCGACGTGGAAGCGAGTCTAGCTCAGAGTGTAAAAGGGGCGGCAGAGGGCAGCGTTGTTCCAGAAACGCCAGCGAGTACTCCGTATGAGTATGCAACTTACAACAAAGCCAATGCATATGCCGAGATGCGAGCCAGGTGGAGGCAGACAAGGCAAGGATGAGTGGAGACGACAAAAGGGTTGGTCTTCTCCAGCAGTGGGAACGCGGAACGGATCTAACGAGGGCCCCAAAACTTGGGGCTAACCAGGAGTGAAACTATGACGGAAGCATATTCCGGACATGTAGATACACAAATGTCTGGATGTGAGCATCGAATTGGCTGGTGACATGGGCGGTCGAGCCAAAGATGGGGGCTGCACTAGCCCTTGGGCCCAGTGACAGGGAAGCACCATGGAACGAAAAGGCGGAGAGCGGACACGACAGCCTCAACGCTACCAGCGGCGGGCGAGAAGACTCGTAGAGGGTGGTGGGAGGCGAGACAGGCCCCGGCTCGGCTCCCAGAGGACATCGGAGGGATCGGGGCGCGGATGAGGACACGCCACGGCCGTGGTGCCAGACGGACGTGCGAAGAAGAAGCCTTGAGCGACGCTGGAACTTGACAAAGAGCACTCTCCCATCAGGAAACATGGGGTCGGTTGCGTGGGTGAATGGACGAACTTGCAACAAGCGCGCTCGCGCGCAGACGCTAGTCGCAGCGCAAAAGCAGCGCTGGATTTGCCTCTGCCCCTTGCTGTGCGCGTGGGACCGAGACGCCGTCAAGACATGATACCTTGTCGGGCTGGTTCGCGAGCCACGAGGGCCTTGGGGGCGAGGCAGGGCGCCGGGGGCGTCTCGGCTCGGGAGACCAGGGAGGGAGCGGCGCTATGGGCCGAGGGATTCGCGAAGGATGGACGGCTAGAGGAGCCGCGGCCGGCGGACGGTCGGTCGGTCAGGCAGGAGTGCAGCAGGCAGTGGAGGTTGGGCGGTTCCGCTGAGAGGGCGAGATGCCGTGAGGTGTTGATGCGTTGTCACGACGTCTGCCAGAGGATACTCCGAGACTGGGGCCTCTGGAGGCAGGGGTCGCCCGCGGGACGTGGCTCTCGTTAATTCCATTGTGTGCTAATTTGCCATGTCCTCGACGCATGCATGAGCTTCCCTGCCTCACCTTGGATGTGCGGGTTCAGCAAGGCAGGCAGGCAGAGCACGCCTTCGCCGTCACGCCCCCAACTGTAGCGGCGTCTGGGCATGTGCGCCTATGCCGTACGGCGCCGTGCGGCATTCAGAAGGCGGTGGGAGAGACGGCGCCACTCGTCTGTCGTGTCCACACCCTCTGGCACTCGAATTTTCCATTGGAAGAAAAGGGCTGATGCCGCAACGTGAGACAGGACTCAACTGTCTGCGAGTTTCTGGGGGCGCGATTGGCCGGGGTCCGGGGGCGCTCTTTACGATTTGCCGTTTGCCCCTCCCCCGCCATGCTGCCTGCCTGCCTGTTCTACCCTACATCACCGCGCCCGTCGGCTGAATACACGCCGTCGGCGTTCCTCTCCTTACGAGGAGGTCCCGAAAGCTTCAGATTTGCTCGGGTGGGCCAAGATTTCTCCCTAGGTGGTCATCATCGCAAATGGTGCAACACGCGGCAGGGGCATGCCGTGCCGTGCGGTTGTGGACAATGGATCCGCGGGGCGTGTAAGTCGAGCATGCGGATACTTAGGCAGGTAATCATCATGCCCTTCCGCCTCGCTGTATGTAGGTCGCCGCGCCGCTTCAGCTCCTGCAGCAGACGTTCCACTCGCAGAGGAATAGCGGACCTTGATGACACTTGATGGCATCCAGCCACAGGCGCCATGCCCACGTAGAGTCTCGCAAAAAAAATTGGCATTCATGCAGGCGTCGTTACGTAGCCAAGTAGCGTAGCGTAGCAGCTCGCAGAACTTCGCCCCAAACACCCAGCTTGTTTTCACAGCGACCACTACTCTCCGCTAGTCCAATCACGAGATCGTATCGCGCAGAGTGTTCGACACGCCTCACATACGAAGCAATGGCAGTACTAGCGTGAGTCGATCGCATCGCTCCCCATCCATATTTGTGTGGCGGCACTACTCCGTACTGGCCTACCGTATCCGCGGCCTCGGTTCGTAGAACCGATGTCGTCTCGTTGATCGCTCCACTCACAGTCGAATAGGCGCGCCGAGCAAGAGGAGGCTCAGTCCGGTCCAGATCCCTACCCTTCACGCAGGAGACGACGCAGGCATCGCCTCCTGGGACCTACAACGGGGAAGTCACCGCATGCACACGCCTCCCCCAACAGCTCGCCAACTCATACATGTCTGTCGCAAGCAAGCGTGTACCCACGGTGTGTACGCACTCTATGGACTGAAGAACGCCTGCACGAGCATTGATGATGGGGCAGCGTCTCATAGGCCCGCCCGGCCGCAGGTGAACGTGGCCGACACCGTGTATTCCCCGACCACTTCACTGCGCAGGTCGTTCATGTGTGCGCGTGGAAAGTTTCATGACCGGACTGCATCGCTCTATCTGCCTTGCCGTCTGCATCCCACCCCTGCCGCCGCCTTGACGAGGTACGAAGCGTTACGAGCTGGACTGGTAAGGACGAAAGTGAAGCCGTTGATGAAATGCCGTAAGACGTCGAGCTGCTTCGGACGACAGGGATACACCCTGCTTCAATCTTATCGTTAAGCCCCGTGAGTGAAGATCTGTTTTGAAAAGAGGCCGGGGTTGTCAACTCCACACATTGCTGGAGCGGCTGCACGACATCCTCACAGCGGCTGCGCATCTCCGGCATCCACGTGAGAATCAGCCTGCCAGATGCAGTCGGCCCCAGCGCCCCCCCAGAGCCGAGCTTGCACAGAGCTCTGTCAAGGCCATTGGATCCGTGGTGCGCAGTGATGCAAAAAGCTCTCATTCTCGTGCCATCGTGGAAATACGGCGTACTACCGCTTGTTCTATTTAATGCCCGGCGTTGCCGACCAGTTCTATCTACAAGTATTCAATCGTCAGTTGTACCACTGAGGCGGAGCAGACAAGCTCCTCCCATGGTAATTGCCTTGCGCTTCAAGCCACCTTCGCGGCCTCGCCCCCACACCTATTCCACCAAAGACACAAGTAGAGACACCCCAACGCCAGCCATGCGTACCAGTCTTCCAAATACTCGCGAGGGGAGTAGGTGTTGAAATAAAGAGGTCTCTTGTCTTCTAAGCGAACACCTTGAGGAACCCCCACATGCCAATGCCGCTGAGCACGGGGATTGTCAAGTTGTCGTCCCATCCGAAGATGTCGATCACTTCGCTGGCCGATGCGACAAAGCCAGACCAGAGGCCCATGACTCCGAGGGCCAGCGGCCCGGTGATGGTAGCCATTGTCTTGGAAATTCCGACGGCGTCCGTCAACACGCTCGGCAGCGACAAAGAGCCCTTGAACATGAAGTTCTCGTCTCCGGGCATGGGTCCAATGGTCGGAACCAGCCACCCGTAGAAGAAATACGACGTGGCCACTCCGACCACGAAGGCGGCCAGCGAGCCAGCCAGAGACTTTCCGCGGCGGAGCCTCGGGGTATACATCCCCCAAAGGCGACCAAACGTGCTGGCAGCGGTGTCGCACCAGCTGAGCAGCAAGACGCTCATGACTCCCACATCCTTGGGGAAGAAGTAGAGAACAATCCACGCGCCGAGGAGGTAGAAGATGACGCCGTTCCAGCCAGAGTACTCGCTTTCTCGCATGAGAGCTCCGAGGAGCTTGACGTAGAGGCGGTTGACGGACTCGTACTTGTGTCGCAGCCAGTCTGTCGTGGCGATGGGAATCAAGGCTGCCATCAGGTAGGGCGGGACAGAGCTCGTCTGCGTGCCGGTGGTGTAGAGCCAGACGACGAAGAAGCCGATGGACACATGGAGGACCTTGCGGGGAACCTCGTGCTTGTGAACAAATGTCCTCCAATGTCTGTGGATGGGAATCAGGCCAAGGGGGCTGGGGCTGCGACTGAAGTCACGCCAGCTCCATCCTGAAGGCACCCAGGGCTGAGGAGGAGCCAGATGGCCGTTGGTGGCCGCAAGCTTCCCGTTCTCTGCGGCCTGCGCGGGCACCGTCGTCTTGGTGGCCTGGGTCTGACTCGGATTCCTGGGCGTCATGCGCGAGATTTTGCGGCTGTCGATAGGCGAGCGGCTCCGCGTCCGCGACCTTCGACGTCCCGGCGTGTTGTCGTACTCATCCTCATCGTCGAGCTCTTGCAGTGTTTGCGACGTTGAGGTGCGCTTCCTGGCGGCCGAGCGCGTCGTAGGAGCACTGTACTCCTGGCTGTCCTGCTCCGATGGCGTAGGGCTGGGCGAGATGACGCGAGGCACCTCGGGAACGCCGGACGTGCGTCGCAGCGACATGGTGAAGGAGACAGGCGGGAGCGCGGGGGAGTGGACGGCACCGAAGACGACGCGACGTAGGGATTCAAAGCCCGAGGGCCAAAGGGCAGAGTGGAGATGTGTGTCGCGGCGCGAGCGGCGCGCCGTGAGGGAGTCGCAGGAGTCGTAGAGGGAGAAGGGGCTGCGACTACGGGGCGTCGAGAGGCGGAGGGGGTTGTCGACGGCGGTGTTGGTCGGATCCAGCGTGGTGGTGTTGACGGGCGATGCGGCAGAGAGCGTGGTTACGCCCACCGCATGTTGCACTGGGAATGGGCCGGGGAGTGCGACGCCGGGAGGGAGCGCACATGGGTGAGAGGACGAGGACGAGGACGCGAACAAGGGACGGCGGGCGTGGTCCTTGTTGTACTCGTATGAGGTATGGCGCAGCGGATGATGAGATTGGATGGCGGAGGAGCCGGGCTCGAGAATTTTCGCCGGTGCCGTGCGACTCTACGACTGGCTGTTGGGCTAGCCAGTATCCGTATAAGTACCGACCGCTAGGCTTGCGCTGACCAGGCATGTGACTGGCTTCTGCTGACCAGCTAATCCTACAAGTAAGGTACCAAAGTGCCCCTTCTCGCTCGCTCCCAGCGTCCTCAGCACTGCCGTCACTTGGACGCGCCACTCGCGGCGGCTTCGAGTACCATCTGATGGTCCATCCGCGCCGGTGCGGTTCGCAATGTGCTCACGCGAGCGCAGGCTGGCGGCGATTTTTCCCTTCCGGAGGCGGCCGTACGTAGAGTTGCGCGCGTGATTGGCTTCCAAGGTTATTTCCGCCATCGAATGCGCCAAGCCGCCAGCGGCCTAGTTCGCAGTTATTAGCTGGTACACGCCCAGGACGCCCCACGTCCCTTCTGAAGTTCTGCCTCCGGGCACGTGGAGATAAGATACAAATTTCTTTGGCGATTGCTTCCTCCGTCTTTTGCGACCATCGTTGTCGACATAGCACAGCACCGCCGTCGCAATGGCCCCGGGCAAGGTTCCTTCGAGGAGAGACCCCAGATCATGGGCGTCTCTGACGCCGCCCCTCGCGGAATGGATCCTCGATGCCGTGTCGACCATGGGCTTCTCCCAGATGACGCCCGTGCAAGCCGCCACCATACCGCAGTTCATGGGCAACAAGGATGTGGTGGTTGAGGTGAGTCGCGCAGCATCGCAACCCCAATTCTCACGAGTCGCCTGCTGACGCAAGTGTCGGGCTATAGGCTGTCACTGGAAGCGGCAAAACCCTGTCCTTCTTGATTCCCTTGGTGCAGAAATTGCTGCGGCTCGACGAGCCCACCAAAAGACACCACGTCGCTGCCATCATCGTCTCGCCCACGCGAGAGCTCGCTGCCCAGATACACTCCGTCCTCATGTCTCTCCTCGAATTTCACACCCCATCCGCCGAACTGCTGCCGCAGTTGAAGGGCGACGAAAAGCGCCCGTCCACCACCGTTCCCGTCGTGGTCCCCCAGCTGCTTGTCGGAGGCACAACGACAACGGCCCAAGATCTCAGCTTCTTCCTACGGCACAGCCCGAACCTGCTCATCTCATCTCCCGGCCGACTCGTTGAACTTTTATCGTCACCCCACGTCCATTGCCCTCAGTCCTCGTTCGAGATGCTCGTTCTCGACGAAGCCGACAGACTGTTGGATCTCGGTTTCAAGCAAGATTTGCAAGGCATCATCTCACGCTTGCCCAAGCAAAGGCGAACGGGCCTGTTCAGTGCCAGTGTCAGTGAGGCCGTGAGCGAGCTCATCAGAGTGGGCCTGCGAAATCCCGTCAAGATCGAAGTCCGAGTCAAGATGAAGGATGGCGGCATCCTCGAGGACCGAAAAACCCCTGCCAGTCTCAAAATGGCATATATGGTCAAGCCGGCGAGCCAAAAACTGCCTGCATTGTCCCAACTTCTGGAGCGACTGCCAGTGAAGCCACAGAGAAGCATCGTTTTTCTTTCGACATGCGCTGCCGTCGACTACTTCCAGCACATTCTTCCGTTGATTCTGCCCACTGAATTTGCTATGATTCCCCTTCACGGCAAACATCCAGCAAAGGTGCGCGAGAAAAACTTTAATCGATTCTTGACGTCTGTGTCTCCCACCATACTCTTGACCACAGACCTGGCTGCGCGAGGCTTGGACATCCCGCAGGTCGACCTCGTTGTGCAGATTGATGCACCGTCGGACCCAAAGGTGTTCATCCACCGGAGCGGCAGAGCCGGCAGAGCGGGTAGGAAAGGGTTGTCGGTGGTGATGCTGCACCCCGGACGAGAGGAGGACTACGTGAGATTCTTGGAGGTCCGAAAGACCCCTATCGTCCCACTGCAGAGACCAGCAATATCCGTGTCAGACGGTGATGCCAGTGCAGCAACGGAAAAGTTTCGAAAGCTGGTGAAAACGGACCGCGGACTCTACGACAAGGCCCAGAAAGCCTTTGTTAGCTGGGTCCGAAGCTACAATGCCCACCAAGCCACGTCGATATTCAGAGCCAGCGACTTAGATTGGGCCGATCTCGCCCGAGCCTGGGGCCTCCTTCGCATGCCCAGGATGCCTGAGCTTAGGGCGTGGGAGGGCGACAAGATGCTGGGCATGGAAATTGATTGGGATACGTTTGCCTACAAAGAGAAGGCTCGAGAACAGGCAAGGCAAGAGGCCATGGCAGCTGAAAAGGCCGGAGAAGTTTCCGACAAGCAGGCCGAAGTGAAGCGAAAGCGCAAGAAGAACGAGGCCTGGAGCGCCAAGCACGAAAGGGAGGACGTGCGCGTCGAGAGGCGCGAGAAGCGGCGCAAGAAGAGAGAGGCTGAAGAAACAGCCAAGATGACGGACGAAGAGAAGATCAAGCGGATGGAGCTGAACGAGATGATTGCGCAGATCAGGAAGCAGAACCAGGCAAAGGCTGCGGCCGCATCCGCGCCCAAGGATGATGAGTTTGAAGGCTTTGATGACTAGACGGTCGCATAGAATACCCCAGCTTTGATTCGGCTAAACAGTCTGCGTCTGGCCCGACAACCGTTTCCAATGAAATGAAGCGTGTCAGCGTAATCCCCGGATACGTGACGGTGCGAGCAATACGAAGAACGAGCTAGCCGCTAATGTGAGTGATTCGCAAGCAAAAGGCTGAAACGGCAGCGGCTCGGTGGCGCAGTGAAGCAGAAGTGCGTGTTGCCAACAAACGAGCTATACAGAGGCAGGGGTCCATCGGCTTGAGGACGCAATACGCGTATTTGGGCCGGCAAGGGCGCGGCGCATGCCTGAGTCCACGACCTTTGATCCGACGACGATCTCGGCTGACGGACGCAACTCGACATGTATAGAGGAGGTCTTGGAAACAACAGGCGCCGGTGCGAATAGTACCAAGATAAGATGAAGGACATTGCAAAGGTCTCAAGTTTTCGAGGCGCTTTCCCGGATCGCCCCAACTGGGGCCGCAGGGACGTGAAATCTCCACTCAGCAGCCGGGAGTCTGCCTTGAACAGCCGTCGAATCGGCCAGAAAGGGAGAATTGAAGCGGGTAGAGGCAGATACACCCAACTGCTCCTACGTTTGCGTGTTCTGGGCCGACTCAATCCCACTTCCTCCCGGACCAGGCCGCTTGGATGAATGGCAGAAACTGATTAACATTTTTGTCTTCAATGAGGTAGTGGAGGTTTGCGTTGCCATGCATGGGTATCACCACTGTCGTGAAAGGAAATGCGATCGGATCCAAGATGACGCCAGCCCGTGCGGCTGCGGCTGGGCTGTCCACAACCGGACGTAAGCCTCAGAAACGACCCATGCTGATTCGAGAAGAGGCGGGACGACCTAGCATGCATTGTTTGCTCAAGAAGTGCTGAGTGGGTGCAGAGAATACGCGTATTCCGCGCCCCGCCAGTGTGGGGCGCCCCAGAGTACGTGTATCACTTCCACGACACCTGGTTCTATTTTAGCAAAGCAATCCGACGTACGCGTAGGCCTGCACATGGGCTCTCTTCGATTCGAAAACAAGAGGCGGCCGGTACAATCCACATAAAAGAAGATGGAGGATGCTGCAAAGCATCCAGGGCGATTTATCGTCATGCCTCGACTGCGAACACCTCCTTGAGAAGCCAGAAGCGTGCGTCGAACAGCCATGGCGCAATTAAAGCCCCTGAAGGGCAACTACTATCTCTGGGAGTACGTCCCGTCGCTGCCAGCGGCCATTGTCTTTGCGATTCTTTTTGGTCTGGCGACGGGGTTCGTTGTGTGGCGAATGGTGCGAACGAGGACTTGGTTCAGCATCCCCTTTGCCTTGGGCGGAGCGTGTAAGTGACCCGAGACGTCTAAATGTAAGGCAAGGCATTGCCACTAACATGCCGGGACCGCAGTCGAACTCGTCGGCTACATCGGTCGAGCCGCTTCCGAAGACAGGACGGATCAGCTCGGGCTGTTCATCCTGCAGAGCGTCCTCATCCTCGTCGCGCCGGCGCTCTTCGCGGCGTCCATCTACATGACGCTGGGACGGCTCATGCGCAGCATCCACGGCGAGAGGCACTCGCTCATCCCCGTGCGCTGGCTGACTCGTGCCTTCGTCATGGGCGACATCTTCTCGTTCCTGGTGCAGAGCACAGGCGGCTCGCTCATAGGGTCCAAAAGCTTGAGCCAGCAGACGGGGCAGAACATCATCCTCGCCGGCCTGTTCATCCAAATCGTCATGTTCGGGCTGTTCGCGGTTCTGGCAGTCGTGTTTCACGTTCGGATGCGGCGGTGGCCGTCGCAGGCGTCGCTGGACAGCACGGGCCCGCGGTGGAAGTCCATCATGGTGATGCTGTACGCGGTGAGCGTCTTCATCATGGTGCGGTCCATCTTCCGCGTCGTCGAGTACATCATGGGCAAGGACGGATACCTGCTGGGCCACGAGTGGACGCTGTACGTCTTCGACGCGGCGCTGATGCTGGCGGCCACTGTCGTCTACGCCTGGATATACCCTGGCGAGCTGAAGCTGGATAAGGTCAAGCCGCGGCCGTGGGAGACGGTCGACTCTGCATCAGTCGACATGGAACTTGTTGATGGACGGAGAGCGGGCGGCGTATCAGGCTATAGCTGACGGTAAATACTTGCAATTGGGCCATTGTAAACGAAACCAAGGCAGATAGATGATGTGGCATAGACTAGGTTCGTCCAGAGGCAAGTCACATCTTGGGCAAAAGAACACACATGTTAAACGGGCTGCTACGAGTTGTACGAATAAGAATCAAATTACGGATGACGACGACTTCTTGCATCCTTGTTTCTCGTTTCCCCTTTTGGCGGCTGCACAGCCCTACGGAGTACGTACTCGACTACGTACGTAACCAAGCTCCCCTTGGCACCATGCAGCCTTGAACCTTCGACTGCCCACGTCCGTGATGCCACGATGTCGCTCTCCTTGAACTCACTTCCCGCCGACAACAATGTAATCCGGCGTTACTAACGGACGTACACTGCCGCGACGCTGCCACGCCATGTCGCAAGGCGCCGACGGCACGGCCGCCGTCCGCCAGCGCCGCGCCCACCGCAAGTCGCGCAACGGCTGCGTCGAGTGCAAGCGGCGACACATCCGCTGCGACGAGCGGCGCCCCGTGTGCGCGCACTGCGCCGTCGCCCACCGCGGCTGCGTCTTCCTGCAGCCGCCGGTAGAGGAGAGCAGCTTTGCCGGGCCCGCCGCCGTGATCCGCGAGGAGCCGCACCTCGAACCGTACCAGCACGAGCTCCCTCACCACTACTCTCAAGGCCACGACGCGAGGAACGGCCAGAGCCCCGGCGCGGATGCCCACAGTCGGCCGTCGTCCGGCCAAGGCGCTCCCTGGCTGCCGCCGTCGCTGCCCTCGTTCGACAAGGCCTTCCCGGCGCAGTCGCCGAGCGAGTCTGGTAGCAGCGGCGCCGAGCACGACGCCGTCGCCCCCTTTACTTTCACGGCCCAGCACCTCGTTCTCCTGCACCACGCCGCGACGAACGAGGGCGACGGCATCTTTCCCAGCGGCTACACCAAGCAGGTTGTCGACATCGCCATCCGCCACGCCGCCGACGCCCCCTATCTCATCGACCAGGTCCTCGCCTTGTCCGCCCTCCACCTCGCCACGGCCATCCAGCGGGATCCCCAGTTCCCGGCCGCCTCGCCTTCATCGCTGTCGCCGTCGACCCTTCGCCGCCAGGCTACGGAGCTCCAGACCCGTGCCGTCGCTTGCTTCACGCGCCACGCGCGCTCCGTCCCGGCCGACGACGTCGCCAGCGCCATCCCGCGCTTCCTCTTCTCTTCCACACTCAGCCTGCACGTCCTTGCCGAGACGCTCGCCGAGGTGCGCCATCTGCACCATTCGCGCTTCCATGTCTTCATCGATCGCTTCTCCGAGTGTCTGCGCCTGCACCACGGCATACGCGCCGTCATCCGACCCACCTGGCGAGACCTCTTGAAATCGGAGCTCGAGCCGCTGCTGTCCATCACAAACCCTCATGACCGGACCAGCACTGACGCCCACGGTGCCAGTGCAAGTGGCACTGGCAAGGGGATGAGCGAAGATTCCCATGGGTGCGCTCACCTCTTTGAACTCCTGGAAGCCTCAGATCTCGGCCCCTCAACCGTCCAAGCCTGCCGCGAAGCCGTCCACCGCCTGCAATGGGCTTTCGAAATCTCCTCCAGCCTCGACGACGTAGCCGCCGGGCCCCACGCCGCCTCGGCCTTCTCCGTCACTGTGGGCTCCGAGTATATCGATGTCTTGCGCCGCCAACAGCCCGAGGCCCTTGTCATCCTCGCCCACTACGGCGTCCTGCTGCATCGGAGCCGTCGCTACTGGATCTTTGGCGACGCCGGCGCTTTCATGATCCGCGCCATCGCCCAGAACCTGGGCAGTTACTGGCGCGATGCCCTGACGTGGCCGCTTCAGGTGCTGCAGGATGAGCGTGAATGACCTCCTGCTCTCTTTGTCAACGATGCTCTCACGCAGCAATTAGCGCCGGCTAAATGGCTCCTCGGAGTAGCCCAGCGTCATGCATCGTGCGCCTCAAATGTACTGTATATATATGCCCAGGGCATGGAGCTGTACTTGCCCACTCACAGCGAATCGACCACCTTTGCAATGGCTGTATTGTAAAGTCTTACTACCCGGAGATGCCTGTTCATCAAGCCTAGTCTATCTCCGACACCGCAAGTGCCAATCTCTACATCTTCGAGTCTCGTTATCGAACTGTATTGCTTCAGCCCCGGGCTTCGCTCGCGTGTCCCCGTCCCACAAGCATCATCATCTGTCTCATTGCCCTAAGCCCGCCGGTTTTTTTTAAGTCCCACCACCTCAAGCTCCTCCAACACCTGTTTTCGTCGGTCAAAGTCCAGGCAGGATACGGGACGAAAGAAGCGGCTTCTTTCATCCCGCTGCATCGACCGGCAAAGCCTCCTCAATCAAGCCACCAAAGCTGGCGACTCATCTAAACTTGGTATCATTACGGTAAAGAAAAGTTTGAGGCGAAATGATCCAGGGAGTAGGCGGAAGCTGCGGCTCCGGATCGAGACACCTGGGCTCTCACAATCCGTAAAACTCCCAGCCGTCCCCGTCACCGTGTTGGGCTCCGACCCTTTCCGAGGCGGGCGGTTTCTCGGTCTCCCGTCTCGGCGCAAACTCTGTTCTGAGTTCTTCACGAAGTCACAGCTCGTCGTCATCGATTTCAGAAGGCTTGAGAAGACCTCCGACCTTCTGTCGCCGCTCCATGTCGGCAGCCTTGGCGTCACGCTCCTGCTGCTCCTTCTCAACGATGAAGAGCTCGGCATTGTCACCAGCAAACTCCTTGAGTGAGATCAAAAAGTCTCGAAGGTTGAGTCGGAACTTGTCGTACTGCGTGTTCAGGCTGAACAGACCCTCCACGAAGCTCGAAACTTGTGCTCTGACCATGCATGTTAGCAAATACGATCTCCTGAATATAAGATGAATGTTGAGTACGTACGGTTGCAAGTTGGGGAACGCGTTGCGAAGCAGTGTGGACACAGAGTTGCCCAGGAACTCCTTGTTGCTTGTTCCAGCCTGTGCCTGGTCGGGCGTGTAGATTGGCCCTTGAATCTTGGGCTGCGTTCCATCCGCTGGATGAATGAAGTAGAAAAGTTTCATCACCAGCATCGACTGGGTCTTGAAGCCCGCCTTGTGGTCGCTGTCAGTCACAACGAACAGCACATCCTGAAGGATAGTGACAAAGAATCGCTGGAAGAAGGCATTGGCCGTGGCAACATCTGTCTTGTCGGCGATGTTGTTGATGAGCTCAAGGCACATGTTGAGGCCGGCGGCTTCGACATCTCGGTTGTCGTGCTTGAATGCCCAGGAACACGAGTCAATGACAAATTTGAACTGGTTGTTGTCAAGTTTCAAGAGAGCTGTTTCCTTGTCAGTGCCCGATGTGCATCGCCTGAGCTCGGATTTCTTACCAGGGAAGCAATGGAGATTAATTGCTCGCAAAAGGTTGAAGAACTCAACGCGGTGCTCCGGGAACTCCGAGAAGTCCTTGTTGATCATGTCGAGAGTGCACTCGAATACGTTCTCCATGATGGTGGGGACCTGGTCCTCCATCAAAGCCTAGGGAAAAGCAATCAGCGAGCGTGTTCCCCTGCATTGTCGGCATGCAGCATCACTTACCGAGAGCTTGGTAATAATGGTGGACATTGCCTTCAGGACCTCGGCATCGCGGGCACCGGGCACATTGCGGTTGTAGTCGACGAGGACCGAGTCCAACAGAGGAGGAACCATCTGGGCGCGAACAGCCTGCAGGTCTTCAGCCTTGTCGACGTACGTCTCGATGAGCTTTAGAATCTCCTTCTTGATGGTCCGCAAGCCTCGGACCTTGGGCATCTTCGTCGCCAACTCGCCTAAAAGAATGGTCAGTTTCGTTTCAGCTGTTCAAGACACATCGTATACGCACCATCTCGTGCGACGGCCTCGGAGATCAGGGTGCTGGTTGCCCGATACATCTGCAGCATGTCATGATAGATGCGGCCTATCTGGGGATAGAAGTATGGCCCAATGGATGTGCACGCAGACACGTTAGTCTTCATGATATTGCCGATGACCTTGATGGTCTCCGCATCCTGCAAAATCGATGGGTTGACGGTCGCCTGCTTGATGATCTCGTCCCAAGCTGCATTCGGGATGTTCATCAGGTCGGCAAGCAATCTCTCCTGCTGGTGCTTGTTTCCCTGCGCGGCGACCATATAGCCACAGGCTTCGTAAAAGGTATGCACCTGCTGAGGGGTGAGGTCGCAAGTGATCTTGCCCATGTTCCGGACAATCTCCTCAATGAACGGTTCCTGCTCGCTGGGCTGAAGCGCGACAAAGTGTCGTCGGCACTGACGGGCAATCTTGATGAACGTATCGCATGCCATGTCCTGCACACCTGAATTTGCAGTCAGCCTCGGCGTTCGGGGAGAAAATGGGGGTTGAGCGCTTACCTTCATGAGACTCATGCATAAACTCAAAGAGCTTATTGACGACCGTCTTAAGGAACTTCCAGTGAGCCTTGAGGAACCGAGGGTATTGGCCAACGATGTACATGATGTTGCTGGCCACAACGGCCTTGTTGTCTTTGCCTCGCTTCATCTCGGTAAGTCCAAGCAGGTCCTTGATGACGGTGACAAGGAAGCGTTTCTCGGTTTCCTCGTTCATGGCGAGGGAGATGGAGCCAATGGCCCAGCAGAGGACGTTGCAATTGTGCCACGACCACTCGGTGCCATCCACCTGCCGAGCCAATTTCTCGGTCATGATGTTCTCGGTGTCGACAACGTCCAGATGGGTGAGATAGACCAGGCACTCCCTGATGGTCTTGTACAGCTGCACAGTATCGCTCTCCTTGACGAACTCGCGAACGATTTCTCCCTCGTCGTTCTCAACAATCAAGACTTCCTCCGGACGGACCATTCGCTCGATCATGACGACTCGCAAGTTGGACAGGACTTCGTTGTACTTGTGCTTCCGAAGAGGGTAGTTCATGAGCAGCGTGGGGTTTGGTGCGCCACTGCCTGACATGCCACCGCCAACGGCCATGAGGGGGTTCAGGTCCGTGATGGGTAGCTGTTGCATCTCCTCATAGAGCTCCTGCACCAGCTTTAGCCAGTAATCGAGGCAAATCTTGAAGATTTCACGATCGTCGATTTGAGATATTCTGATAAGATAGTAGTGGCCGTGGAGAAGATAGTCACGGTTCGGGAGGTTTTCAATAAGCTGTAGCACGTTAGCGAAACTGTCCTGCTGATGGATGAGGGTCAAGCTGCGCCTACATTGAGGTGCATCCCAAAGAAGTTGCAGAGGAACAGAGCAAGGTTCTGCACAAACTCCTGGTCCTTGGAGTTGCTGGTGGGATACGTCGTCTTCAGGTCGAGCGACACAGGGATGATGTCGGCGATGGTGGTGAGAACCTCGGTGAACATCTTGATCAGCTGCTCATCGTATGAGTTGGACTGACCAGCCCCCCCGGTTTGAAGACCGCCAATCTCTGTCAAGCACTGCAAAGTGATGTTTCTGAACTCGGGCACGGAGAGAAATCGGGTGCGCAGCGTGTCGATGAGGTTGGTCTCAAAAATGTAGCCGAGCGGAATCCAGTTGCAGAACCGCAGCAGAGTCTCGAGCGTCGCCTTGACCAGGCTGGGCTGGTCGGCCGTGGTGAGGACCTCCTGGCAGAGCTGGAAGATTTGTGAAAACTCGGCGCACATGGTCTGCTTCAGGCTTCTCGTCTTGGTGGACGTCATTGCCTCCGCCGAGTAGTCGAAGACTTCCTCGGACAGCAAGCGCAAGATAATCATGTTGTTCTCGCAGATGGAAAGGTTCGCGTGGCAGGCTGAGATGATCTCGTTAATGAATGTGGGCCAGTTGTGCGGCCATTCCTGCTTCAGGACGGAGATGAGCACGAGGTTGAGCTTGTTGAGCAGGGTCTTGTTGGTTCGCAGCGCGTCCTCGGAGCTCGAGCATTGGATGATGAACTGGACAATGAAGTTTCGGATGCCTGCGACGGTCAGTCCACTGCGGAATCACGGGGTTGCCTGGGCGAAACTAACCCTGGCACTGATCCCTAGGCAGAACCTTCCACCTTGTCGAAATGACATTGTCAAGAACCTGCAGACCCAAGTCTAGAGATGTGTCAGCTGCGACGGTGCTATGCCGGGGAGGAGTTGGGCTGGGCGATCGTACACTTGGTCTGCGGGTATTGTGCATCGGAGAGAATCTTGTCGACCATGAGCCAGGCATCGGGGTCTTCTTTGAACTGTGGTCAAGGTCAGCACAACCTCGCCGCTGGATTACAGCTGTCTTTGCCGTCGTCGCCGTCGTCGTCGAGGTGATGAGCGGCGGCAGGCATCTGGGTGGTGAGAGTGTTTACCTGGTTCAACGCGGCTTGGGCGGCTTTTTGCTGTTGGAGGAAAAGAATCAGCGTCGGACTGGCGCGAGAGAACTGCTGGCGGGAACGAACCTGCTCGCCGCGACCCTCGTAAAAGGTGCGGACCGTGGTGTCGAGCTCCTCGATCGAGACAGCCATGTTGGGCGAGGCGAGCGAGGGGAAGGCAGCCCGGGGCGGGGGAATCTCAGAGTCGGCCTTGAAGAGCCGACGCAGCGCACAAAGAGGATGGCTGCGCGACGCGTAAAGGCCGTCTGTTTTGACGGGGGGAGGAAGAAACGTGCTGGTGAGCGGGCCGGGAGGGCGGGGGCGTGCAGCGTTGCGGGCGTGACGAGTGAAAAGAGGAAAAAGAACCCAAGCTGGCGGAGAGAGGTGGTGGTGAGGTGCGGAGGGTGGTGCGGTGTTGAGGCATGGAAAAGACGGAGGTCAGGTCCCCGCCTCGGTGCACACAGTGGAGGCCCAGCCTGCTCGCAGTGCCGCCACGGCGACGACAGCTGGCGAGCTTTGGCGGGGGCGGCTGCTTTTGTCAGCGAGCCCAGGTACCTGGTACGCCGCTGCCGGCACCCAGCGTCAGGGCGGGACTCGCTCGGGGCTGGCTGGGTGGCGGCGACGTGACCCCGATCCAGGTACACAGTCGCCCGACCGAGCGCCCATGACGCGGGCACCCGCGTACCGCTACTTGGAGGGGCAGCCCGCCTCTGTTCCGTCCCAGCTGCTGGAGCTGCGCGTGCTGTCACCGAAACCCCACCGACGCCATCCATGGGATGTTGGCCGCCGTTTGACTTCTAGAGCCGCACCGAAAGCTGCCCCAGACGGAGCGTCGCATTGGAGAGTCGCATTTCCCCCGTCCTACCGGCAGAGAAACGCTGTGGGCCGGCTGCGGCTCGTCTACTCCGTTCCTCCGGTACCCGCAGCCCAAGAACCGTGAATCCGCCTCGTGGGACGACGTGGGCCCGGTCAAGGAAGGCATCGTGATCCAAAGGACATGCAAGCTTGCTTCAACCATTGACTGTTTATTTTTCTCTGCACCTAGAGCAAAATCTGCCTTCGCCAAGTTTCTCTTCGCAATGCAACAACCCTCCCCCCTACGCCTTCTTGTAGCCGCACTCAGCCAGCGCCTCCTGCAGCGCCTTGAGAGCCTTGTCCACGTCGTTGCGCTTGGGGTCGACCTGTGAATGGCATGGGTCAGCATCCAATTGGCTTGGCTAGCTTCATGGCTGCTTGAACTTACCGCCGTGACACCCATGTGGCCGAACCGGAAGTACTTGGTTCCAATCTCCTTGTGGATGCCGCCTGCGAAGATGATGCCTTTGCTGAGCAGCTTAGGCAGCAGATCGGGGATGGCAACGTTGTCCGGCAGGTAGATGGCCGTCATGGCATGGGACTGATCCTCGGGCTTGGATGCAACGATCTTGAGGCCGAGGTCCGTCACCGCCTGCTTGACGCGGTCCGACACCTCGATGTGCTTCTGGAAGCGCTCGGCGAGCGGCCGCGCCAAGATCTGCTTCAGCGCCGTGTTGAGGGCGTGGATGAGCTGCGGCGACGGCGTGGCAAAGTACGACGGCTTCTTGGCCTCGTAGTTCTGCATGACTGCGAGGTGGTCAGCTTGTCAAGTCCTCAGGTACAGTGAGGACAACGTACTCGGAAGCCACCTCTTCATCGAGGCGAAATAGGTCGCCGGCTCCGTCTTCCTGTTCTTGAGAGCCTCGATAGCCCTGCCGCTGAACATGGAGATGGACAAGCCGGCAGGGCAGCCGATGGCCTTCTGGCCAGCCGTGACGACACCATCCAGACCCCATTCGTCAAAGGCGATCTCCTCGCACGCAACACTGCAGACACCGTCCACGATGACCAGCGTCTCGGGCGACACCTTCTTCACCGTGGCAGCGAGGCTCTTGAGCTCGCTCAAGACGCCGGTCGAGGTATCGACGTGCGTCACCGTGAGCGCCTTGTACTTCTTCGCCGCGAGGGCCTTCTCGATCTCCGGGAGCTGCGGGCGGCCGCCAATGGGCCCGTCCAGCTTGGTGACATTGGCGCCGTAGGTCCGCAGGCAGTCGGCGAAGCCGTCTCCAAAGTATCCCGTGCTCAAGACCAAGACGTCCTCTCCCGGCTCGACCAGGTTGGACGCCACCAGGTCCCAGCCGAGGGTGCCTGACCCGCTGATGACGAAGGGCTGCGAGGCGGGGTTTGTGGTCTGGAACAGCTTGCGCAGGAGGGTGAGAGTCTCGCCGAAGGTTGCGACGAAGCCGGGGGCCACGTGGCTCTCGCTGGGGGTGACAATGCGGATCAGTTTGTGCAAATGCGCAACGGAGCTTGCGCCGATGACGTACCTGTAGTGGCTCATGGACTGGAGGACGGCATCGTCAAACTCGATGGGCCCGGGGATGAGCAGCGTCGGGTGCGGGGGCTGCGAAGACATGGTGGACAGCAGGCGTGTCTGGTTCTGCGGTGTGAATTGGCTGCCGGAAACCGTCTTCTTGAGCGTCGCGGGCTTGTGTCGGTGTTGGTGTTGTAAGTCGGACAGCGCCCAAGAGCTAGAGATGGAGGGGTAGACGCAGGATGGCTGGCGGGGCATCCGCTCCACGGCCCAGCGAGCAGCAGCAGCAGGCCTTCTTAACCGCATGGCGCCGGCTACCCGTCGCGATCCCCACTCTCTCGGAATTCTGGTGCTGATGCCGAGGGCCCAACGTGGCGGTCGTGGAGGGCGAGTAGGTGGGCGTGAGCTGTGGGAGCTGGCGAATCCGAGATCAGTGACTCACAGGGAAGAGCCAAGGTCCAAAGGAGATGTCGTAACAGGTTGAGGCTCTCCGTCGACGGCGTCGCATCCAGACACGCCCCGGCATCAGGGCTGCCGGTACCGGGCCAACCGAGCACTGCTGGCGCCCGCCGTTTTCCGCCGGCCCGGCGCTGTCCCCCACGTGAAAGGGGCCGCCGGCGTTTTCCGGGCGGCGGGGAGCTCCCCCATCACGCTCTGCACGTCACACCTTCGGCAGGGGCTGCTGCATCTGCTCGAGAGCAGAGCAGATCGGGCTGGCCATCCTGGTTGCAGCCAACTCTAGATTGATGCCAATGCTGGCGAAGCGACGACAAGATCAGACCCCCAATCATCACCGTCAAGGACGCTAACACACATGCGTCTCTGCTGAAGCCTTTGAGGTGTCCCATCATCCCCCCCCCCCCCGGC